>CM034536.1:20596761-20665666 GCA_020002185.1 Paraescarpia echinospica | reverse complement strand
CATAGACGCGCTTGTAATAAGGTTGTGGCGCTGATGTGGATATTGCCTGTCAGCGCTGGCTGCGGCACAGCTGATGGATACGCGTGCAATTGCGGTGCAATATCGTTATAGCAGTGGGCGGCCGGAGCTGTCAGATTGGCCTGTGTGTGGCTTTGGCGGTCGCTGGCTTGTGTGAGTTGGAATACAGTTGGGGACCTCTGATGTGCGTGCAATATCGTTATGGCGGCTGGAGGCTGGCGCTGTCATAGGGGCCTGTGCGCGTGTATTAAGCCTGTGGCTTTGGCTGCCGCTGGTGTTTGGTGGTGCAATATAGGTGGAATTAATCGTGTGTTATTGCAGTTGGCGGTCGGAGCTGTCAGATTGGCCTGTGTGCGCGCGTATTAAGCTTGTGGATTGGGCGTTCGCTGGATTGTTTCGTGTGTGAGTTGGAATACTGGCGGAAACACAGTTGGTGGCATCTGATGCGGCTGGAGGTCGGCGCTGTCATATTGGCCTGTGCGCGTGTATTATTAAGCTTGTGGCTTTGGTGTTGCAATATAGGCGGAATTATTCGTGTGTGATTTTGGAAGGCCGGTGGAGTGGGCTAAATGTGTAGGTGGAACTATATTCGTGTGTGCGTTGGAAGGCGAAAGGAAACACAATAAACGGTGAGAAATAAATTTTATTCGTTACAGTTGACGACGGAAAGGGGTCATGGGGGTGGGCCAAAGCCGTTCCGGTCGGAGGGTTGTGGCGGAAAGCCTAAATGAACGGAAAGATGCGCTGGGACGGGTGGGGCAAATGAGGAGGGGAGAATTTGGGGGCGTGGGAATATATCGGCAAAGGAGAATGGCTGTGTCTCTACCGCCGCCGCCGCCTCTGGTAGGGGGTTGTCGGCATATAGAAATTCTAAATCGGTGAACCCACTGTAGTCGTCATCGAAATTTTCTGCCGGCTCTTCTTCTTCTGATTCTTCTTCTTGTTCTTTTTCTCGTCGGCGCGGCTCAACGGCTAACAGGGGCTGGTGGGGGCGGCGTCGTGGCGAGGTGAATGTGATTGCGTGGGGCGCAGGTCCTATGTAGTGCACTGTCATTCCCCGCCCGATATTGTAGCGTCCATGTGCCAGACTAGGGTCGATCACGTAGATGTGTCGGCTGGGGGAATGAGGAAAAGTTCAATTAGTGACTACTGGCGCGCGGGGGTTCATCTGTGGAGAAGGAAACAGTGTTAAGGGGTGTGATGTGGTCGGCGACGTCCAATGTACAATGTGCCCCCAGGTCGATCGGCGCGCGGCCTCCTATCTATCATAATCAGATCGCATGGGGTTAAATTTATTCGAGATCTATGAATGAAGCCGTTTCGGTGCGAGGGCCTCGCAAGGGTTTGCCCGCGCCCAATATGTAGGGTATCGAAGCCGGCGATGTTTCGTCTGCAAGTATGAAAAAAAGTATTAAAGTAACGGCGCGTCTCTGTTTAGGTTAGGGCCTGTAAAAAAACATTAAGTCGGTAGCGGGGCGTTTGTAAATAGCGGGGCGACCGGAAAAGCAGCTATAGCCTTTATCGAAAGTAGGCGTCTGCAAATAAAGGTAAATTAAAAAAGCGCTATTATCGTTAAACGTACCTTGTGCCGGGGCGGCTTTGTGGTGGGGGTAGACGCATAGAGGCAGGCGGTGGAATAGCACTATCTCCGGCGGCTTGGGGAGGCGCAATCACGTCGACTTGGGGAGGCGTATTCACGTCGACTTGGGGCGTACCGAGTCCGGCGTTTTGGGGAGGCGGATCGCTGTAAAAATAGTGAACGTTATAAAAGAAATAGGTAGTGAACGTTATAAAAGAAAGTGAGTGATGAAAGTCAGTGTTAGGTGAGTTAGCAATGAAAATCAGTGTTAGGTGAGTTAGCAAAACGTACCTGTTTTGCGCCTGATGAGAATTGGCCGCATAATTACCAACTTGTTCGGTTGGCTCCATAGTGAGAAATGAATTGCGCAGTTGTTGAGCCGCTGTTTTGCGCGCGGCACCTAGACACGTACGCCATAGCCTTACATAAGGAGCTGACGTCACTGTTTATATAAAGCGCTTATGTAACTGTTTGTAAGTCTTTAAAACGACCGTTAAATGTGAAATGTGAGCAAACTAAGCGGTCTATAATAGTCAGTGGGGTCTAGAGAATCTTATGGTGACTTTATATTAGGAAATAAAAGTGGCATTCTGTTAGTGCACTAGACTGACCGAGAGATTTTTTTCAATTTTAGTAACCTTGTAAGAGTCGGCTGCTTTGCGGCTCGCATGCGTTTGCGCACGGGGGCCGCGTGCGGGCCGCGTGCAACGTGCTTATATAGGGACCGGGCGGAGAACGTCTAAATATTGTCGCTGTCGTGTTGCTACCGTTGCCGTTTTGTTGTTGTTGCAGAGCGTTGTTGATCATGTCCCCGCCTGTCGCGCACGGAGAGGCGCCGCCAAAGAGAGGCAGCAAGCTGAGGGAGGTGCCAACGGTGGCGTCTGGTGGCAAAGCGAAGCCGGCGTCGGAGGCCAGCGCGAAGGCGCTTCCGACGGCCGACGGGGCGCCTACTTTCGAGGCCGTGGTGAGTGCGTCCGAAGTGTCGTTGAAGGAGTTCGTGCTGGCGTGCGATGGCACGTATAAGATTGTTACCCCCTAACAATCGTTGGGGTGGCTTGGAAAAGCAAATGCACGTACATGGGCTGTGGCATTTGCAAGCGCAAAGTGAGAGGCCTAGAAAGTGGTGGCCGGGTGTGCGCTGTACACGGCATGCAGGCAACGGCGAAGACGTATTTTTCGGTGCGCGTTTTGGTGGAAGACGAAAAGGACGCCGACACGGAGGCCAGCATTTGGATCACCCTGTTCGACGAAGCTATTTCGGCGATAGGCGATTACAATGCCGACCATGTGTCGGCCCTGTTGCCCGACCAGTTGCGCAGTAGCTTTGTGGCGAGCCTGGTTGGCACCGTCTTGGAGTTGACCGTGCACAAGGTCGTGTGGGGTGGCATACTGGATACGTATACGGTCCGTGAGGCGCGGGTCGTGACGAAGAAGGGGAGCGAGACCGTTTGAATGACTAACGTTTGGCTAGTGTTCTGTAGACCTAATTGCTGCTTTGGTTATTCTTCTGTAGGACGCTGTAATTGCTGCTGCGTTGCGCGGCCTTATCGACGCTGCTGACGAGTGCGCACCCCCTGCCGAGAAGTGCGCTAAGAAGGAAACGACGCCACGCCGCCTTGCCGACGACCCTCCACCGCTGGGGAGAGCCAAAGAAGCGCTATCGTACTGGCCTGCAGCGGACGGCACGCAGCCCATGCCACCGCACGACCTGGTGAGCGACGCCGGGACGCCCACGTACGTTGCATTAACCCCGGTGGTGGTGGTAGTGGGTCCAGACGAGGCAGCCGCTGTGGCAATAGCCCCGGCGGCGACAGCGGACGCCGCCGCGACCGTGCTATCGTCACCACTGCCGCTGGCCGTGCTGTCCGTCTCGTCGGAAGACTTCATACCGTGGGCCCGTAACAAACGCCCTGTGGTCGTGGGCACACTTCAGGCCGACTCGGAGTGGAGCGTTCTGCATTCGTACGCCGGTCGCCAGCGATGCATGATGTCCACGTTTGCTGAGCTAGTCGGCGAGCGCGTGATGGACACGGCGCGTCAAGAATGTGGTGAGTGCCCCCCTGAAGAGGGGTGCCCCTTCGTGCACATGTGCGGCTACAGGGGGAGGAAGCCGAGCCGGCGGTACAACATTATGTACGAAAACGTGGCGGCCCTGAATGTGTGCTTTTTTTCAGCGTCACTCGACAGCTTTCTACAGCAGACGTTGTTGCTTCCTGCTATTCGTATACTCTCGGTACTGGAGGATCGTTGCGTGCGTGGCGATCGCGCCTCGGAGGGCGCGCTCCTGCGCCAGGTAGCCGACTGGCTCATGGGGACGGATTGGACGGCGCCGTTCGACCGTGCTCTGTTGGAGGTCGCCGTACAGTATTACCTGATGAAAAGGGCATGCCTCGACGTCTGAACGCTATGAACAGTGCATTTCGCTATGGCATAAAGCCGCTGATGAACATTAGCAGGAAATTGAATGATGGCATAAGCGCCCCGCCGAACATTTTGCTATAGGCCGTTGTTAGAGCCTTATTATTTACTCTGCTGTGGCATAAAGCCTCTTTACTGTTTACTGTATTACCTGTTGAAAAGGGGACATCTGAACATTGCATTTCGCTATGGTATAAAGCCTTATTAGTAGGTACGCCGCTGATGAACATTAGCAGGAAATTGAATGGTCGCTGTGCAGTATTACCAGCGGCCTATAGTGTGGCGCTCCTAAAGCGTTATTATTTACTCCGCTGTGGCATAAGCGCCCCCGCCGAACACTTAGTAGCGATGAACATTTTGCTATAGGCCGTTGTTAGAGCCTTATTATTATTATTATTATTTACTCTGCTGTGGCATAAAGCCTTACTGTCGTGATGTAGTACGAGACTGCTTAATAAAACGTATGAAAATCAATTCCCGCCTTCTGTTGTTACCATCCAAAAAAAAAACCGCACGTCATTCAATGCCTGTCCATTGGCGGCTGCCGCCCACAAAACACTCCGGGCGCCACTGACGGCCGAAATTTCTACTACAAAGCGTAAACTTTGTCGCTGCAGCCGGGCGCCCCTGACAGCCGAAATTTCTACTACAAACACTTTGCCGGGGGGGCAGCAGCTGACAGCCGAAATTTCTACTACAAACCGTCGTATTCGGGCGCCCCTCACGGGCGAAATTGCTACTACAAAACGTAAAAAAAACTTAGGCGAAATTTCTACTACAAAAATTTCTACTACAAAAGCGTTGCCGCGGACAGCCGAAATTTCTACTACAAAACGTATTCGGGCGTCTACTACAAAACGTAAACAAAAACTTGGCCGCCACTGACAGTATCCCTCGACGCTGCCCACCTGTCGGTGTCGCCACCTGACGCAAAACGTGAACAAAAAACTTTGGCCGCTGGGCGCCACTGCCAAACGCATCCCGCGGCGCTGCCACCTGTCTGTGTCGCCACCTGACGGAGCAGAGAACGCCGCTTAGAAAAGCCCCTAGCGGGGGTTTAGGGTGGCCTTATAAAGGGCGTCTACGCGCCCCTCCGTCGTAGTTAATAGAGTGCCGCCTAGACCGACGATGCACGTGTGTCCGAAATGCGATCGATCGTTCGTCCGTCTTTTTAATTTGTCGCAGCATCTAAAAACATGCGGCAGCGATGAACACGTATGCCCGAAATGCAATCAAGCGTTCGCGCAGCGCCCCAATATGTTGCGGCATCTGCGAATGTGCGGAGACGCCGCTGAGGGGCCCCCAAATCGACCGTTCGAGGGGGGCGCCGACGACGACCTACAGAGCGTCGTGCGCGACTACTGGGCGAGCATCCGTACGTCTGTAGCGCGCGGACCCGTTCAATCTAGGTATAATTTCCATTTGGCCGGACAAGGGGCGACGAGCGCCCAACTACGACTGATGTTCGAGGCGCAGACTCGGGCCTTTAAAATAAACTTATCGTACGGGTTTATTCTGCGGCACAGGGAGACGGGCCGACTACGTTACTACCATTCTTCGTGTAACTGTTGCGGCCGCTATCTCGAGTCGCCTGTCCTCGTTTCCGACGCCGCGTCATTCGAACGCTTCCTCGAGGCCACCCGACAGCCCGACGTTCTGCAGTACGTGATTGCGCAGCGCCCCGACTCGGGGTGGATCGCCGAGTTGGTAACGAACGTTACGTATTTTCTCAACGCCATCATCCACCATCCTATCGGATGTGCCCGTCAGCAGCCCCTCCCCGCCTATCTGCGCCACAACGCGGGCCTCGTCAGCCTAGTGAACGATCGCCGCGGGCATCCGTATGCCGACAACTTGTGCCTCTTCCGCTGTCTGGCGCTGCATCGGGGCGCCGACTTTCGCGCTGACGATTTGACGGCCGCTGCCTTAAGGCTCTACGCCGACTACGGCGACCAACCCTACTGCGCGTTCGCCGGCGTCCCGCTGAACGAACTCGACCGGGTGGAGGCGGCCTTCGAAACGAATGTGACCGTGTATCGGCTGTCGGCGGCGGAGGACGCCACCGCTGAAGTGGTCCGCCGCTCCCTCCATCGCTACCCGGCCACCATGAGCGTCAATCTATTCGGAACGCACTATTCCTTCATAGCCGACGTGTCGCTGTTCTGTCGTTCGTATCGATGCGGCAAGTGCGGCGATTCGCTGTGGCGCACCGCCAGTCGGCTGCGGTGTCACGAGGCGACGTGCGAGGGCGGCGTTCGCCACGTCTCTCCCGGCGGCGTCTACCATCCGACGCCGTCCGTGTTTCAGCAGCTGGAGGATGAGGGCGTCTACGTGGACGAACGCCTGCGCTACTATCCGTACAGGGCGACATACGATTTTGAGTGCTACTTCGACGATCACGATCTGCCGGCGGACAGCGCCAAATGCCGGTGGATAGCGCGACACGAGCTACTCAGCGTGAGCGTCGCCTCGAACGTCCACGGACACGAGTCGGCGTGCTGCTTCGTGACGTCCGGCGATTCGGGCGACCTCGCGAAGCGCCTGATCGACGCCCTGGAGGCCATGAGCGAGGCGGCGTGCGCGGCACTGCGGCCGTCGTTCGACGCGACCTTCGAGGCGATCGACGCGCTCGACGCCGAATGGCGGGCGCACGCAACGGTGGCGGAGCTCGATAAGAGCCCGTACACGGCGCTCGGCGACCGTCTGTGGCAGCACCTGCGCCGCCTCCCCGTCCTCGGTTTCAATTCGGGAAAGTACGACTTGAACGTCGTTAAGAAATATCTGACGCCCCTGTTCATGACCGACGCCGCGCAGGACATCTCGTCGGCGTTCACGATCAAGCGTCAGAACAACTTCATGTGCCTGACGACGGCGACGCTCAAGTTCCTGGACATCACCAACTACCTGGCCCCCGGCGCCAGCTACGACCGGTTTCTGAAGGCCTACGGCTGCGAGGCGACGAAGGGGCACTTCCCCTACGAGTACCTCGACGACCCGCGTAAACTGGCCGAGACCCGGCTGCCACCGCGCGAGGCCTTCTACAGCCGCCTGAAGCGCGAAGGCATCTCGGCCGCCGAATACGAGGGTTGCGCGCGGGTATGGCGCGCCGAGGGGATGACGACGCTGCGGGACTACCTCGTGTGGTATAACAATAGGGACGTGGTGCCGTTCCTGGAGGCCCTTGACAAGCAGTTCGCCTTCTATCGGCAGCGCCGCATCGACATGTTCAAGGACGCCATCAGCGTGCCGGGCCTGACGCTGCTGTATCTCTTCAACGATCTACCGTCGTCGCTCCACTTTACGCTCTTCAACGAGTCGAACAAGGACCTGCACCGGCTCCTACAGTCGCAGATCGTCGGTGGCCCCTCGATCATTTTCGCGCGCTATCACGAGGCCGGCGTGACCGCCCTTCGGCGCGAGGAGTACGGCGAGTCGGCGCGCCCCTGTCGCTCTATTGTGGGCTTCGACGCAAACGGCCTCTATCTATGGGCGATCACGCAGGAGATGCCGACGGGGTGGTACACGCGCCGGCGCGCGGACACCGCCTTTCGACCGGAGCGCGTACACCGCTACGGCCGCCTGGCCGTCGAGTGGCTGACGTGGGAGGCGGGCCGGACGGGGGCCCACATACGTCACCAAATCAATAATCGTCGCTTCCGTCAGCTCGCCGTCGTCGTCCCCGACGGCCTCTACGAGGTGGCGCTGAACAAGCGAACCGTCCGGTACGCGCTGCCCAACCAGATCGGCTACTTCGTCTATCAGTACGCCAAACTGCGCATGCTGGAGTTTTATTACGACTTTATCGCCGCCTACATTCCGCGCCCCCTGTTCCAGTACTGCGCGATGGACACGGACTCGGCGTATTTGAGCCTCGCGGGGCGCCAACTCGACGAGCTCGTGGCGGCGGCCAAGCGCGAACACTACTTTCGACACCGCGGCGAGTGGTTCCCGTCGGAACACTGCGACGCGCACGCGGAGGCGTACTTGCGGTGCCGGCTCGCCGGCCGAGCGTGGGACGCGCCCGCCGAGTGTTGCGCGCGTCGGCGCCGGTACGACAAGCGAACGCCGGGACTCTTCAAAGAGGAATGGTCCGGCCGCGGAATCGTCGCGCTCTGCAGCAAGACGTATTACTGTTTCGGCGGCGACGACGGCGACAAGTACAGTACGAAGGGGCTGAGCAAGCGTCAGAACGACGTCGACAAGGACGCCTTCCTCAACGTGCTGCGCCACCAAAGGAGCGGCGGCGGCCGGAACCGCGGCTTCCAAGTGAAGGAGTCGTCCGTGCTGACGTACGTTCAGGAGTGCGCGGCGCTGAGCTACTTCTACGCCAAACGGCGCGTGCTCGACGACGGCGTCACCACGGCACCGATACTCGTATAACGAGGGACCACCCTCCCTAGGGGTAGGGACCCCCTACCTAGGGACCCCTACCTAGGGGTAGGGACCCCTACCTAGGGGTCTATGTATGTATGTATGTATGTATGCGAATAAAAATGCGAACACTCGGTACAGTTTTCAGCGTTTTATTTAACTTCGGTAATAGCAAGCGATAGCGCAACAATACAACCTCACTACTTCGGTCTTGCCTGCCTAGCGCGGCGTGGAGCCCGCGACCGGCGGGTCCGACAAAGTCGGTTCGGATTCTCGGTCGTCTAATAATAACAACAAGCGATAATAGGCAGCGTTCAATGAGGCTTTAGCCAGTCGAATACGAGACAGTCGTTGGCCACCCTATCGGGGCCGAACAGGCACTGGAAGCCGCTTAGCGGCATTCCGCGGCACCGTAAGAGCAGGTAGGTGACGCAATATTGTCCGCACACGTTAGATACGCCGCTCTGCAGTCGCTTGTCGTTGTGCGTCCACGAGTCGCAGTTGCGGTTCAGGAAGGCGCGGAAGTCGGCGTGCAGCGGCGGACGGCCGTACGAATCGAAGTATTCGCCTCGCCGGTCGGCTCCCACGTAGACGGCCACCCAGTGCTCGCCCGGTTCGTCGCCGTCGTCGGTGTTGCACACGAACGCCGTCGGGTAGGCGGTGAGCCGCCGCCCCGGCAGCTCGTCTTTGGGCACGACGCCGACGACGATGTTTTAGTGTACGCGTCGATCGCCAGGCGACGCATCAGCTGAAACGTGTCCATCTCAGAAGTCGTACACGACGTTCCGGTTCTTGTCGATTTCGAGCACCGTCTCGAACTCCCCGTACACGACGACGTTCACCGTCCGGGCGAGCGCGTGCACAAAGTGGAGCTCGGCGCGCAGGTTCCCCGTACGCACGACGTTGAAGTGTTCGCCGTCGCAGCAGTCGGGCGACAGGTCGAAGCCGAATATGGTGTAGCCGCTGCCGAACTCGCCGCGCGTCACATCGAACCCCTCGTCCTCGTACGCCTTCCCCGTCGCGGCGAACAGGTTCATATAGCTTCGGATGTAGCGCCGATGCGCGAAGTCCGGCTGCAGCGGCTTGCTCGGCACCTGGCGTCCGTCGACGTAGAGGGCGAAGAAGTTTATGTCGTTGTGCTTCGCGTTGAACGGGTTTTTATCGTAGGCCCCGTTGTAGGCGTCGTTGTCGATCAGGCACATGAACACCCGTCGCGGGAGCGTCCCCAGATAGACGTTCTCGTGCGTGTGCGACGCGGTACCCTGCGGTATCGAGAACACCTTGCAGTCGACGCGGCGCATCGGATACTTGGCCGTCCCGTGCGTCAGCGCCTTGATGTGACCGAGCTGGACGGCCGGATTCAACTTGATCTTGCGCGCCTGCAGGTAGGCCTCCAGCAGAACGATTTTGAACCCCGGATCGACGACGTCGCCCATGAGCGCGAAGGCGTCCTTGCTGCGCACCAGTCGCATCTTCAGGTCGACGCCGTTCACCAGGCACCGGTTCTGCATGAGCACGTCGACGTGCAGGCGCCCTATCATGTCGAACTCGCGGCTTTCGTGTACGAAATCGTGCCGATGCGCGAACCCGCCGTTGTTGTTGTTGGTTGCCTCCATGCGTCCGGCGGTGTCCTTGCACCACAGGTCGGCCTCGAGCTGCGACTTTTTGGCGTCGGGTCCGTAACTGAGCAGTGTCTCGATGTAGGCCCGAAACGGGTACGTATTCGACGACGGCGTCACGAGCGTGCCGTTCAGCGTCACGTCGACCTGACTGAACATCGAATGCAGGAAATTGTTGACGGGCGCCACGACGCTGTCGTTCGCGAGCGCGGTACCGTCCCCCTTCACCACCTTGGCGCGCACGTACAGTCTAACGGACGACAGGTCCAGATAGTCGTCTCCGGATCCCGGAATGAGAAACTCGAGGGGGCCGCCAGCGTCGAGGGCCGTCAGCGGCTGGTGATCGATCCACTGGCCGCTCTCGATGCTCGTCTGCGTCGTCGGCACACTGAACAGGTCCAGTTCGGACTTTACGCCCTCGCACGACTGCCGATGCACGAACGCCATCCTACTACGTCTGCTTCGTTCGACGGCGCCTCCCCTTACTGTCCGGTGCCGCCTTGCCGGTCGGACTTATGTAGCTACTACTACGCGGGAAATACGTCGTCGCTCGGCCTCTTTCGACGGCGCCTCTTCTTGCTGGCCGTCGCCGGCTTGCCGGGCGGCTTTATGCGTCGTCGTCGCTTTTTCGGCGGCGGGGCATTCAGCAGCCCGTCGAGAAGGTCGGCGCCCGCCTCCCTCGCACGCCTCTTCACCGCCTGCTTCAGATTGCCGCCGGCGACGACGTCCTGCGCCACGCGCACGCCCGTCTTGAGCGCGCGCTTACCCAGCGCCATGGCCCCTCTCTTGATAAGCGGCATGGCACTTCGAAACAGGCTGCCAAAGAGATTACCCAGTCCGTGGCCTCGCTGCGCTCGGGCGCCTACGAACACCGGCAGGCCACCGCCGACCTGCCGCATGTAGTAGTCCTCGTACACGTTTCGCGTCATCGTCAGAACAGTTTCGACTTGCGGCGTCGGACGTGAAGCGTCGTCACGACTTTTCCGTTCTCAAATGGTATCGACTGACCGAGGTCGTCTCTTATATCTATCTCAATCGAATCGAATTGGAGCCGCAGGAGCGGCGCGTATTGGACGCGGTCGAAGATGTTCGATACGATGCTGCCGTTCGAACCGTGGACGGGGACGGCCCGAATGAGGGGGGCAAATACGTCGCCGACGATGCGCGTCTCCACGATGTCCGTGTACACGAACAGGGTGTCGACGCCGCCGCTCAGGTCCACCGGGTGGTCCGCCTCGCACTCGAACAGGTACCCCGGGGGCAGGTCGCTGCCGTCCGCGGGCGTCCCGTAACTCGCGATATAGTCCGACTCGAAGCCTAGTATCTGTTTCAGGCGCCCGTCCCGCGGCATGTTAATTTCGACGCCCGGCGATAGAAGCAACGTCATCCGATTAGTGATGGCGCTGTACACTAGTCGCACCTTGACCGTGTCGGTGCACAGTTTCGTCAACGCCTCGTTGATTTTGCGCACCAGCTTTTTGGCGTTGTTGTAAAAGCCGTGCGGAATGTTGGCCTGCCGGGCAATTTTTCCCCCGTCCTCGGTGGTGAAAAAGCCCACCTCCCCCCTCTCGCACGCCACGAAGAAGTAGGTGTCCACCGGCCTCACATTGTACCAGCTATGCGTATACTGTAGCGACACCAGCCCGCATTCCCACTCGCCCAACAGGTCGACGCGCTGCGGCAAATTCGTCGTGTAGTGCGTCAACGTGTTTTTGGGGTGCGCCTTCATAGACGCGTTGCTCGGCAACGTGACGTAAAAGTCAGACGTCGACGCCATCGCGCCTCCTCATAGACGGACTCGGCAGTAGGTAGCCGAGGCAACTACTCAGCAGCGCCGTCCACAGATTGGAGTCGCCCGTGCCGCGCGTTAGATTGTATATACTGACGACGATCACCGTGTACAGGACGACGATCTGGCACAGGAAGACGATCTCCGCCTTAGGGCATTCGTTGCCGCAGAGACGCCAAGGAACGCTCGTGACGGAGGAGGCGTCGACGGCATCGGGCGCACCCACAGAGACGCATGAGGCGTCGGCGGGTGTAGCGACAAATGCGCCTGAGTCGACGGCGGTGGGCGGCTTCTGCATTGGCTGCTATTGCTGCTGCTGCTGCTGTCGTCTCGTCCGTACACATCGCGCTACTGCCGTCCGACGCTACGGCGTCGTTCCTTTATCCGCGCAGGCACACCATAGAGCGAGTTCGTCGACGGGCGTGGGGGCGACGGTGGTGGTGTTGATGGTGCGCCTCCCTTCGCCTCGGCAGTCTACTAATACAGCACGGTCCCCTTACAAAAAAAAACGAAAAGCCGTTGCACAGCCCCGCCTCGTGCAGACGCCAGCACCCCGCGTGGCGCATCCAACGCGTCGTCGTCATCAGCCCTTATAGTCCACGAGCTCCTTGGCGTCGATCCAGCTATTGAACGAGGCCGGATAGCCGAACCATTTGACGAGCACCTCTTCGCCCTTACCGCGTCGTCGACGACGTCTCTGTAGAACGGCTTCCACCCGATATAGTTTGTCCTTCGCAACGATCACTTTTTGTAGCTCCAGCCCATAGAAGGTGCCGTCCAGTATCGCGCCGGCGTCGTCCATCAGTCGGTAAACAGGAGGGTCGGTCGGGTGCAAATCTACGACGGTGAAGAGCTCCTCGCTCCAGTTAGGCATGTACCCCTTCTTGAAGACGCCCTTCGCCTTGCTGATGCGTACGCGATCCCCCGCTCGCAGTTTCGGCTTGCTTTTGTTTTTTTGACACCCTCCGCCACCGTACAGACGCTGCCACACGCTCTCCTGATTCGACGCGTCGACGCTCGCCGGCGTCCTACCGATGCTTCGATGATAGGCGTTGTTGTACGACCGCACGAAGTCCTGCAACGGCTCCACGAACCTCAGCGTCTGATGCTTCGTGAAGTACCGCCACATGCGCGTCTTCAGCGTACGATTGAATCGCTCCACGACGCTCGCCTTCGTCTCCTCGTTGTGCGTCACGAAATGGTGGACGCCGCGCGCCTTCAAAAGCGTCTGAAGGGGCCTGTTCAGAAACTCCGTCCCCTTGTCGGTCTGCAGGACGTGCGGTGGCGCCGGCGATGCCAGCAGCCCCTCGAAGGCCGCGACGAGCGCCGGACCGGATTTGCGCTTCAACGGAACGCACGACGCCCGCTTCGAGAAGACGTCGATGACCGTCAGTAGGAACGCTATGCCGTCGTTGTGCTTTTTCAGTTTAGCCACGTCGACGAGATCGGCTTGCCACTGCTGATTTTGACCGCCCACGATAACGCGACGTCGCTTAAATCGGCGCCTAACCGGCTTGTGAAGCGTATAGGCGTCCTGCGCCGCCAGCCACCGCCCGACGGCCGGCTTGGGCACCGCGGCCGACCGGCGCAACGCATCGACGCCGCCATAACTGCCTGCCCGTTTCGGGTCGAAGTAGGCGCGCTTCAGTAGGCCGTCGCGTTGTTGGCGCTCTCGTTGCGCACCACGAGTCCGCCGGCCGTCTCGTTGCGCACCACGAGTCCGCCGGGACACCATGGGGCGCGCGGCGGCGACGACGACGACGATACGGCGAACAAGAGGACGGCGACGATGACCGCCGCAATTACGACTGCTACGACGACAACGAGTACTGATCTTCGGACGGGCGGCATCCTCTACGGGACACGCTAAAAGCTGGACCACGGCGTACGCTCAACGGACCGCGTGCGCCCCTTTCGCTTCTGCTCGCGCTCGACGGACCGAGTGCGCCCCTTTCGCTTCTGCTCGCGCTGTATATACGCCCGACGCTGGGGGTTGCCGACGAATTCCATAGGGACGTTCAGCCGCCTTATATGGTCGCCGAACGCTTCCCAGCCAACCGGCGCGGGGGCCCTCTTACGCGTTCGCATGAGATCGTTCACGAGATCTACCATATTACTTCCGGCAATAGGCGTACCGGCGTACACGAGCTCCGCTCGATCGTTCCAGCGAATCAGCGGGTCGGCCCTCAGTCGGGCCAACAGGAGGCGGGCCTTTTCTTTCAGCACTTTCGGTACGCTCTTCACGGCCTCGCTCTCCATCTCCCCCGGCAATTGATCGGACGTAGGTGGTGGCGGCGGCGGCGGCGACGGCGGCTGATCGGACGACGACTCGTTCTTCACTACGGACACGCGCATCGGCTGCTGCGCGCGAGACGCCTCCATGGCGTTGTAACGACTCAGCAGTTGATTGTACGCCACCACCTTTTCGCCTTCGGCTAAATCGGCACGCTCGAGAACGGCTTTCATATCGCCGTCCAGGCTACTCATCACACGCGACGTGGTCGTGGTCGGTTGCGATAGTAACGGCAGTAGACGCTCCACCAACCGGGGGTCTACCAGCGCCATCTTCTTCGCGTGCTGCATCAACCGAAAGCCTGCCTGAGGAGGGGCAGAAAGGTGCTCGCCAACGGCGCCAGCAGCGCCGTCAGAAACGCGCCCGAACCCGTCTGCAGGACGGCCCTCTTCCGTTTGATGGGTACTTTTTTCGACGCTAACTTGCGCAAATTGTTCCTGAACTTTGTCAGCACTTTTCGGTTGTTAGGCGTCAATTTCACGTTCCCTCGCAGGATGTTATACGCGCAGTCGGCCAGACTGCAGATGAGGTCGGCGTCCGCGTGAGTGATTACCGCCTTTCTCAGATTCGTATTCCCCTTGTAGCGGCGCAACAGCTGCAGGGCAAGGATGTGCCTCTTCACGCGCTCTGTCATCCTGTCGAATGACGGCGGCCGCGGCGCGCCCCGCCTTTTTTATAGTCTCGTCGGCACATAGACGTACTGAACGGGGTCGTCGGGGAAAATTTCCGTACGCAGGCGCATGGTTTCCGGCGTTTCCTGTTTCAGATCCACCAGGAGGTAACCGTAGGCGGCCGACGTGGCATCCTTGTACGCCTCCACCATGTAGTTGACACTGCCCGGATACATCTGCTTCGCCAGGTGACCTACTTGCCCCGCGTCCCGGGGACTCTTGAAGAGGACCATATACTGCGCGTTTAAACTGATTGTGCGATTTTCTTTCCCTTTCGGAAAGAGATTCTGCAAAAGCTGTACGACGGACGCGTTGCAGTGGTGACTTTTTTTAGTAAACAAAGTCGTGATGCTACTATCGGTCTCCGACATAAGGTCATCGAGCACTAGAAGCGTCCTCGTTTTGGCGTCCAGAAGCGACGGATCCGGCAAACCGTCTACAAATTCCACGCCGGCCATAGAGTCGTAAGCGGTCTGCCACTGGCCGTAACACCACAGAATTTTCTCCGGTGGCGGCGAAATCATACACGAAGCAAACTTTAACAGGCGTACAACGAAAGTAGTCTTCCCACACCCCGTAGGGCCGGACACTATACACGTAAAAGGGTGCTTCCACTTTCCGTCCATAGCGACATCTGGTGCGCTGACACCGTCACAATCGCCTATACGCACCACCATCGACGCTTTTCAGTCACTAGGGGGTATACATTTTAGCTATTGCTAGTGCTACCCTCTAGTGAATGCGCTACTCATAACCACCCTAATTAGTACCTGATTAGTCACTAGAGGTTGATCCTAATTAGTACCTGATTAGTCACTAGAGCTCGTCATTCACCCTATTTATTCCATCTTTATTCAGTAGATGGCGACACCCTCTTTCTCATGACCCCCATCAATCACTTTTGACGTTGCTATAATCATACTGCTAAAAAACGTAGGAATTCTACTTATAAAAAACGAAAAAGCCTTTGATCTTAGGTCACTTCCGTTGATGGCGAACCGCTACATACTACTAACGTATTCAAAAAATAAATAGACCTGCAAACATGCAGTTTAAACAATCTTACAGCTGAACTCAAAGAGTAAAGTATTTAGTTTTCTTTTCAGTTATATCTCAAGTAAGTAAAGTAACCCGGCACAAATGTGAATCATGATGGTCGTGCATGAGATGCCTTTTTGCCGAGTGGCTTCCGGAGACCAACTCAATAATACGCGTTAGCGGGGAAAGGAACCACCCGCAAAACGCCTAACTGTGAGGGGCGCTCACGGGATCGTGTGAAATAATCTTTGATAATAGTTTACGCCCATGGATCAACAACACAAAGGCAGCAAGTAGGGTCTATCACAATTGCAATATTTTGATTTTAAACTAACTCCTGCTGACCATTTAATTGCTGCCGTCGACCTCGAACGCTAAGCCACAATGCCGCCGTCTGACGATTCTGTTCGCGTCCTATACCTACCAACTTTTTTTTGAAATCGGGGAGATTCATCAGAAGTTCAGCACGTTTCCCGTGTCGCGCTGTCTCGGATCTTGACATAGGTATACGGGTGGAGAGATTTTTCGCCGGTTATTCAGCGGTTCAGCACGTCTCCCGTGGTGTTGCGCTGTCTCAAAGACGGAGGTTGGGGTGCTGCTGGAGATTTTCAGCGAAAATACAGATTTGCCTGTATTCTGGGAGACCCCAAAAAATCCGGGAGACTTGGCAGGTATAGTGTCCACTGTTTTCATATTTCTCCGACGTATAGAAGCATGTTGTTGTGTTATGCGATGCAGCGATATGCATACTTTTATATTATTTATATAATGACATTGGGAATAACGTAATGGTTACAAGTGATGGCATGTTTATTTTTGCATTCATAAATACATATTGCATTTCATCGTTTTTTTAATTCGCTATAATTACACTGTATATCCAACATTCACCAAAGGAAGACATTTTCTTATCAAATATAAATATTGAAATGTTCTCGTCTACGCATAAGAGTGTCATATTTTTTTCGTATCTTGCCTTGTATCGTATTTGATCAAATATGAACTGGGTAAGCCAACAATGTGAACATCTTTTTTAAACATAAAATTATTATGGAATAGTATGTTTAAACAAATAATGTTCTTCACAAAGTTGGCTTACAAAATTCACGTTAGATCAAATAAACACACTTAACGTAATATGACGACTAAACATATAATGACCACTTAGAAAACGAGCAACTTTTCCCAATAAACTTGGAAATCATACAATCCGATTCAATTTGTGATCTCCAGATGGCGCCACATCCACAATGCACGCCATCATCAAACGTTCCCAACAAACACATTTAATTGTAGCAATTATATCAGTTTCGTTGATTTGTATAATAAAGTACACACATTTGGTAATGTTGGGCAATATGAAAAAAATGAACACGAGTTTGGGAGGTAAACTGGATTAAAAAGCAGGCGACTTGATTGTTCTGTTTATCAGTTATTATGTGCCCACGGATACTGTACAACGAATCCTCCTCCATAGCCACCGATGTCGTCCAGATTTGAGCCAACAAAGCCATGTCCCTTGCCATGTTTCTCTAATTTCTCTAGATCCTGTTTTCGCCTCTTTCTGTTCTTTTCCTTTTTGTTCTTTTTGCGCTTTAGTTTCTGCTTGACAGTTTGTTGTTTACCTTCTGGTGAGTCAATGTCTGGTTTAACTTGATCTGTCTTTGTCCCTGGTGAAACCGATTCTTTGGAGGTGACGAAAGCTTTCGTGTTTTCTAACTTCCTTGGCTTCTTCTCCTTACTACTTTGCAATGCTACATTGTCCTCAAGTAACTCAGAGCCATCAGCACAATAATCACTACCTTTGGTACATGGTTTTCTTTTCTTTTTGGATTTCTTACTGCTATTATTTTCACCAGTATTGACCTGGTCAATCTCTTGAGTTTCACTGCTAATGCTCCCAACATCCAGGCAATTTACCGTCTTTTCACACTTTTCTTTTTTACTCTTTTTAGTTTTCTTAATTTCTGCTGGTGGTTCAACATCTGTGGGTTGACTTTCCTCGAGATCAACCCCATTGCTTTTTGTTCCTTTCTTTCTTGGTGGATTTTTCTTCTGTTCCTTGCTGTTATCTGCTTCATTTGTAACATCCTCTTCTCGACTTGCATTGGAATATCTCGCCTCTTCACGTTTTCTTTTCCTTGATTCCTTAGACTTCTTACCAACTTCTAAACGAGTCTCTACATCTGGGTTATTGTGACTACCTATTTCTGTGGAAAGATCCTCCTCTTGACTCTGTTTATTTTTCTTTGATTTGTTACTCTTCTGTCTACCTTCCAATGGTGTCTCTACATCCTGAGTGATCACTTCTGTGGAAGTTTTTTCTCCTGACTGCTTCTCCATTTCCGTGCTGTCTTCACTGCATGTTTCTGTGCAAATGTTCTTTTTAATTTTTCTTGATTTCTTCTTTTTCTTTGGCTGTTCCCTCGAGTAATCAACACTATCAACAGAAGCTGTTTCTACAACGGGTGTACTGCTCTCTTCCTTCTGGACATCGGGATCAGCACATTGACCATCTGCATCATTTTTCTTCATTCTTGACTCTTTCAGTGCAGCCATCTTCTTGGCGAAGTAATCAACAATGCTGGTCGTGTTGATGATAGTAGTAACCCCAAATAAACTGCCCGTCTTGTCACCCTTGTCCTCTTCCGGGTTCGATGCTGTATCATCCTTCTGTTCTTCTGTGTCAGAATTTGCCTGGAAAAGAAGTGCGGGTGTCACATTCAGATAATAACGCTAACAATCTGCTCTCAAATTAAAGTAGTGGGTGTTAAGCTTGGTGTAAGACGAAGGACAACATGTACTGGTCTGGAGGGTTCTGCACTTTTTAATAATGCACAAATTAAATGAAACTGTTTCACAGCAATATACACATAGTTTCTTGTATGAACACATCGAAGTATCATTTAAATGTTCCAAGATGTCTGAAAAGGTGGAAGTCTCGACCAGGAGTCCAGAAAGTTACACTCCATTTTGGCAACAAAACCTTCTTGGCACCAACACAAACAGAAATATTCTCCATGATTCTACATAACCTATTTACATTCATACTTAAGACGGCAGAAGAAGGAAGTATACGTTTGTAACAATGCCTGCGACTACGTGTATCCTGACGGAAGGAATATATAAGTTTTGTACATGTCAACACAAATTGGTCGTACATACGACATACAATAATAGATCTGTTTAAACATACACGAACAATGTTTGTACGGGAGTTTGAAATAGTAATTATGCAACATATATGTGGAGTCACACAATACTCGGCCAAATGGGTGTCCTGTAACTTTTGCTATATTTACTCCATAACCAGCTTCTTTGTGAACAGTTCCTGTTGATAACATTTGTGCTGTATCTTAGGCCCATGGAGAAAGAAGAGACACAAAAAACACACCACACCTGTTTATTATTCTTTGAAAAAAATTGTGGTTGTCGTGGATAAAGTCAGTTAGAGTGTCCACCATTTCAGGTCCAGAGTGCTCTGATCATTCTTAACATTTAAGTATTTTGGTTAGATTCTGATGAGGTACTAGCATACATCAATCAAGCAAATGTTGATTTCTGAAGGGTTTCACATTCTCATATAATAGGTAAAAGACACCATGTAACTTGCATCATGAACTTCACTTAGCATTGCGCCACATAACAGTGAGTAAAGAGATCTTAATATTCTTCTTTAATTTTAGGTGTAGATGTATCTTGGCTACCATCTAAGACAGTGTTTCATTTATTTTAAGCACTTTTTTGCACTTTTGTTTTTGGTGTCCGTGTCCTCCTTTTGTGGCCTGGTATTGGGCTTCACCTGATATGTATTCAATAGATACTCAAGAACAATATTCAGCTACAGTAACCAATACAAGGTGTAGATTTACCTCAGACTGTACTTGGGGTGTAACTGGTGCTGAAGCACTCTTTCTCTTGCCAAGGATTGAATCTAAATCCGTGCTGCCATATCTGGATAGATCCTTGCCTTTTGTGAACTTCTTGTAGCTATAAACATAAATTACAAAATAAACTTGTTATGTGCAGGGTGATGGAACAGTATTAAAAAAATGATTTCAATTATAATTCAACATTTTCACTAATGCTGAAGATTATTACATTATTATGAACTGCAGTCTATTTCTTGGACAAGGACAACTGTTACAGGAAAGTGCCCCAATGACTTGGCTATTCAATGCCTCAAAATTTAACAAATTTAATAATGGGGGTACAAGCCAGCCATTTAATCTTAGATTTAACACAGTGTTGCCAGTCCTTAAGTTCTGTTTGTAGCTTGTTCAGGGCAAATAGATATAGATCAATGTGAACAAAACAAAGAATACTGAAAAGAACAATTTCACAGTGGAAAAGAACAAGAGCCAAGGCTAGTTAAAGACCAGCACTGATGAAGAATACTTTGAAGACACCAGTTGCTTCATACAGTAGTCAGGGAAACGTCACCACTCACTGGACTCGACTTTTCTGTTGCTGTGCTTTTTCCTCGAGGTTCTGGACAGACACAGACGACGCCCTGGAGTCCTCGGTCGTGTCTGGTCCATGGTCCTCACTCAGGGCAGACAGGAGGGAGTTGAAGTCATCCTGGTGAGCCAGCCAGTTGTCAGCATGCTTCTTTGTACAACCAACACCTGCAAAGGATACTTTAAGGCATCATGTCAGTTCCTCATTTATTAACTTGTATTTATATAGTATACACAATACTAGAATAATTATACTCAAAAGTATACTGTTCATGAAATTGCTTTTAATAATCCTGCGAAACATATAAAGTGTAGACAAAACATTCAATTTGTTGGTATTGGCACGTATTGCTCTGAAGTACGACTCCTTGCGTCTGACCAAATTGGGACTACCGGTAAGTAAAAATGATTCAGCAAACTATCTGCTAATCGTTACCTAATGGAAGAAACAACCCCATTTAAGTCCACTATTCTGCACGTTTTCACTGTGGTTGCTGAGTAAGAAAGTTTTTCAATATAGGTGTGCTATACCCAGAATGTGTGTCTCATCAACACTGTTTATAAAAAATATTTTCAGTCCATCATTTCGGACAGCTAGGGTTTTTTAGAACCAATCCAATGCTTGATCAGCATTTGTTAAATTACAGCTGTATAGTTAAATGTCCTTCTTAGACTTAATTAAATTCTGGGGAAAAAAATGTGTTTTCCCGTGCATCATTTTACCTCTCTTTCTATCATGGCAAGGCCATTTAAAAACAATATGGTAGCATTTCTCTGCATCATAAATGTGACAGCTGTGGCCACTGAGATGCACGTTACATTACTAAAACATGGAATATACATTAAGGCTTTTAAAAGCACCAAAATAATAAATAGATAAAATTAAAATGCAAGTTAAATATGAGTAATAATAGTTAACGGTGGAGCATGTGAATACAAAATTGTTCAGACATACATCATAACTGCACAGGCATTTGATTTGAAGGGAAACAGCATGTTTAAAAACAATTGTCTTAATAGTATCTATTTTAACAAAAAGATTCATTCTTATCAAACCAACATATCGCTAACCATCAACGAATCTGATTCGCTATGGGCTACATCAACTGACGAGTGAGTTTTCCGTATAAATAATTGAATGTGAAAGATACATATGTCTCTTGCTCACCTTTTGTGTCAGCCTTGTGTTTCACTGTGATATGATCAGGGTTGCCATCCTCGTTCGCTCCCAGGCCCTTGCCCTTCGTCCACCCCATCTTCTCCAACATCTTATGACCAAACTTCTCCTCATCTGCACACAATACAAACACTGTGAGAACTACTCTCTGTAGAGTACTCATTTTGATATGACTACCAGTATTCAGGTACTGGATAAATTAATGATCTGTTGTTAGTTATTGGGTCATTTCGCGTTAACCTGGCAAACTGGAGCCCCAGCACTAGATCAAACATTTTTCATAATCATCAAAAGATGACGGAAAATTCAGAATACCTCTCCGTGCTGTGTAGTAATTATTTCAGTATATTTTTTTTATAGAAAGTAGACTGTTTATCTTCATCATTCTTTTAATTTTCTATAAATACATGTTATACCATTCATGATGTTAAACACACAACTGTTAACATAACAATAAGAGATACCCCAATATTTACAGTTGCACTCGTAAAAGACAGCAACAATGCATGTAAAGACGTAACAGATATCGTGCTAGGAATGTCAACAGACAGCGTCGCTAATTCAGTCGGACGAGAATCTGTTAAGATTTGGACAACTTTTGTTTACACGTAACAACGCATTGGTCATAAATTTTTTTCTTTTTAATAAAATTACATTATCATTAGTATTTTTTTGGATTATTGATTTTGCTGCAACTTGAAACGGTCATTACATAAATGTGCTTTGAAGCTGCTACCCATCAGGTGATATGCGTCCGATCATTTTGATGCGGTCCGGCTTCGCGTTTAGGGGCACTCACTTCAACGAAAAAAAATGGGCACATGAGCTCGATATCTGACATATTAATGTGATACATCAAATTAAAGGTAATTTAATAAACAGTTTATATAGATCTAGAACGACACTGTAGGTAGTTTACTGTAACGTTGTGAAAAAATACAATAAAAACAACTGATGTTTCGTTCCCATACTTGTGAAAATGTAAGTTTGATGTTGTTTTGCCAAGATATTGAAGATAATCTATTACATTTCGACTTTTATATGTAAAGAAAAGCACCATTGTTGGTCCAGCTCATGTGCCCCTAGAGCTTAGTAGACACCCACCCTCCAAGTTAAAACATTCGGATGTTTCTGTGAGCAGCTTCGGCAATATCCGTTGGCTACTGTTCGTCAGTATTACATGATGATCTGCAGAGGGCAGCACCAGATCACAGGTTTTTTCGTTTAGGGGTACATTTCCAAAAAAAATTGTGCGTGGGACCAACATCCCACACACTTTTGTTACATACAAGTTAAAGCTAATGTAATATATATTTTATTACATCGTGACTTGCATTGTAATGTATTGTTCCGTCTACACAAATGATAATTATACATACATTGAATGCTGAACAAGCAGTTTTAATTTGTGACATTTCACTGATCATTACACAATGTTATCTTGTTCTATTCAGGGCGTTTTTATTGAATTTTCACTGGGGGGTCAATGTCTTAAAAGGGCACTTCTAATGGGTAAAAAGGGCCGTTTACGCATACATTAATGATTATGTTCATAACCATGTATGAAAGCGTAATATAATGTGTTATTATCTTTGTATCCACCTAGCTGTGGGGCCTACAGTTACGAGTGACGACTGCATCTAGGTATGAAAATAAATGTTACACGTATATCCTTGAAACATGTTTTATTACAACCAATACATGGAGTAGTCATAGAAACATCAGATGTATCCTGCAAGTCAGAACGTTTGACAGTTGTCTCAATTTGACTAGACGAGTTCCGTTTCGCGGGTGAATTCTCTAACGAATTCACGCTGTCCGTAGATGTCCCAGTATGGAGCCCAGCATCTTCTTGTCTTCTCCAAGAATTTGACGACAGCGGATCGAGGGTCATAGTAGGCGGTGCCAACACTATTCAGTGCCACCATGATTCATGCGTTTCTCGTTTCCTTATTCATACTGGTGCTGTGATTATCAACCACGAGGTTGTGGTGGCTCATGATCGTTTCGGTCTGCATAGAGTGTGGACTCGTACAAGCCAGATATTCCAACACCTTCTGAACTGAACCTATTGTGACTAGCAGAAGTTGGGGCAGCCTGACAGTCAACTTACAACCGAGATCACAGCCATCAGGCAGGAATGGCACATTCATCATGTTTTCCCACATCTGGGAAAAGGCGCCTGACGACGCGCACACCATGCTCAACGAATGATCTCAGACTGCATGACATCACTAACTCCTTCATGTCTTTGATGACATCCTCCTGCTCTGGGTGCATGCATTCAGACAGGTATTCGTGCAATGCTTGCACGACCTCCAACCTGATTGCTCGTCTGTCGCGGCAGTTTATACAAACGAACTGGTGATTACACTTTCGTTGTGTTATAGGTCCTCTTTTGTGTTATCGGATAACTCACTTTCTCCTCCCTTCTTCCCGGGAATGGTCCATCCCTCATTAGGTTCAACTTCTTGATTACCGCATCAGTCAATCAATGAGAAGATCGCTGATGAACAAATCACTCCTTTGCAACTTCTTCTGGAGTGTTTCAAATATCTCCAGGATGTCGCCCATCAGTGCGGTGATCAACATTTGTTGATGGTTCCAGATTCTCAGGAACCCTTTGGCTTCAGCCTTCTCCTTTCTGTCGCTGGTACTTTCTGGCGCCTGCATATGTACCCACACCATAATGCAGGCTGGTAGGTTGTTCAGCACAGCATTCACCAGCTGCAGCTCGTGCTGGGCAAACCTGATATCGTGGTGCCGGGGAAACTGTTTGACATTCCTGGCCTGCGCATTTTCATCCGTCTTGGCGTCTGGAAGAATCGTAGGAGTCCCAATAGATTGGACTTCCAGATTCCCAACTCAGGTATAGTGCTGAAGACCAACTCAATGGCTAAGTCAGATCGGTGTGCAGCATACCAGAATGTTGCCAAACCTATCTGCATTTGGTCAGCAAGCAGGCGCCATAATCCACCCTGTCTGCCGGTGTTGGCCACCTCGCCATCAGTGGTGACACCAACCAGCTTCGTGTCTTTATCTCCTGTCAGATCCAGAGCTTTATTCACCACTTCAAGTAGTCCAGGGGCACCGTTCTTCTTTAGCGAATGCATGACAACTGCTACTTAGTTTTTTTATTTTATCCCAGTGCAAATTAAATCAAACACACTAAAACGAATAAAAAGTAACCCGTGCAAGGGGCTTGTTTGGGAGAATGGGGGCACACTGGGGGGAAAGTTGGTCTGACTGGGGGGCAAACGAAAGGGCTGGGGGGGCAATGCCCACTTTGTACGTTAAAAAATGCCCTGGTTCTATTAATTAATGTATTTTTCTGTCTACTCGAATTGTTGGTATATATTTATTGCTGAGCTTTTATTTGTTGTATTACACGCAGTAATCAGTAAAATATTCATCTTGTTTTTCAATTAATTAATTTCTTATATTAATTAACATATTATTCTGTCTACACATATGGTATACATATATATTAAATGTTGAGCTACGCAGATTTAATTTGCCATATTACACACTGATCACTACAAAAATGCTATATTGTTCTTGAACGTGACATGTGCAACAAAATAATGATAAATATAATTTAATTACAAAATTTCCCTGAAAATCATGCTAATTTATACAAATTATGCCAATATAAATTAGTGAAATATTACTTTTTGGTGTATATTTGAAAAGATGGACTACAAAGCTATCAGTGTGCCAAATTCCATTGAGAAACATTGAACAGAACTGTTTATATTAGTTTTAATAAAAATATGAACGTGTTTTGGTGCCATTTTCCAGTTCACTGACTCTGTCACTGGTAGGGCCTACTGCAAAAATTTTATTTCTTCAAAAATTCATATCTTGAAAAATACTTTACCAATTTTGATATTGTTTTCACTTTCTCCTGGGTTCCGCCATATGATATAAATATAAAACAACATATATCTGCAATTTGAAATTTTCAATGACATCCCTAATTGTGCGCATCCTTGTGAATGTATGCGTGGGGGCGCGTGATAGTGTAGTGGTTAGCACATCCGCCTGACATGCCGGCGCCCCGAGTTCAATACCCAGACCGGGCAGGTATGGTATATTTGGTGTAGAAACCTGGCTCTCAACATTGGGTATCCCTCGTGACTCGGAGATCACGTTAATGTCGGTCCCGTCTCAATTTGGGACGTAAAAGAACCACTGAGGACGACAAGCACCCTGGCAGTGACCAGCCTCAGTGCCAGCAAAGGTCGGCTTGGCGATAATGTTCTGAAAAAGGCTGACTAGTTGAATGAGACGTCATAAGATCATAACATTGTAACCACAATATATACAGACTAGTCAGTTAATAGAACGTTGCCGAGTGCTGGAAACAACTAGGAATGTGGTCCGCCCGTTGTTGGTCCCCCGTTTAATGTGCACCTGAACGACGCATCGATAACATGAGTATCACAATCGACTCAGTGATACACGCTGTGAGTGAGTGAACTAAAAGTGACAGCTGACAATCACGACTCGGACTCAGTCCCTCACTCAATTCATCAGGCTCAACTCAACTTCAACTTCAAGGCGTGTCACACTCAGACACAGCAGCAGCGTTAATTAGACGTGTTTACGATTGGATATTTTGCATTAGGACGTCTTGTTTGTGTGACAAAGTGTGTAGACATTTACAACTGTGTGTCAACAGTTATGTGTACATGTCATACCGTACCCTTGGACCAATTTAGACCACGAGGATCTATTGAATACTTTTGTCGACGTCTCGGTTCTGCCAACAGCGCCATGTTTTGCCCCCACGTGTTTGATACCGGAAATAGACGGCGCTGTCAACATTTAAATACCCGGGAATAACAAATCTTGTCCTAACAAGTTGTTTTCAACACACAAAAATAGTTCATGCATTATGCACAACCGTAATATAATGCATATGCATTTTAACATATAACACTTTTAATAGTTGATTACTAATTTAATCAGATCCACAACATTTTATAAGTTGATTGAACAATATTTCAGACACATGCTAGTGTAGTTTGGATTCTGATCACTAGGTGTCTTAATGCATTTCTAACCAATGGCATTTGTACTTACATATCGGTTGGCCAATTGGATCTGTTTTTACATAAATCTCGCGTTAAACGGGCAAATTTGAAATTACTTGCTCGGAGAAGGATCTTGATGAGGAGTGCACACAAATTGAACAATCTAATACACTTTACCGCCGTCACTACATGTTTTCTTGAGTAGCACAACTACTTGCTGAGTGTTTGAAAATGACGAGCCGAAAAGAAGATACTCGGGGGAAGGAGCCAATACCAGATATTGTGGTTGATCCTTCCACAAAGAAAAAGTACAGGAAAGGAAAATTCCTGGGCAAGGTATGACATGTTCGATCGGTCGTGGATACATACATGTATGAACATGTTCAAGTTGTGACGTTTTGTAAATAAAAGGAACACGGTAGAATACCAATTGTTTCATTATAAATGTGTAAACATTTCATACTATAGAACGTTTTAAAATTGTAAAGGAAATCTGTACACCAGAACACATTTTCTCAATATAGCCCAGACTATAAATATAGTATAGTATTTGAAATTTTAATGACGTCATTGACATTGAACGTTTTCAAAAAAATTTGACATTTAAAATGTGGAACATGGTTAATCATTTATTTGATTTTAAATTTAAAAACTTGTTATTTTGTATACGCCATACGGTAGGCCTATAATATATATCAGTATTAGTATATGATAATTGAATTCAGTTAAAAATAAGTTATGAATTACGAACATTAAAAATTTTCATCGATGGCGATGCATGGTAGATGGGTCCCGGATGGTTCGGCCCACCCCGACGGTTGGTTCGGCTCACGTAACAACAATTCGCTATTCAGAGTCGGATGTTTCGGTCCACGCCGAAACATGTTTCGGCGAACTTCACCGAAAATTCGACGGGTGGTGTCGGATGTTTCGGCCCATTGATAATTATCAAAGCAGCGGTCGCCCCAGCTCACTGCGTTTGATTCGGCCCGTTGCGTTTGAAGATTGTTTTTTATGTTTCACAATAAATTACCTACCACCTCTTTATTGTTTGTTGGTTTGAACTTGCACTCTTACCTGGATTGCTTGTATGTGTGATATTTGTTTGTTTGTTACAAGATATCCAAGCAGTAAGCTAAACAAACACGGTAACGGAACACACGATGTGAGCACATGCAATGTGCTCACTCTCTTTATATAAATGATGTCGATTGAACACATAAAATGTGTGACCACAGTTTTCGAAGCGTAAATATCTAATAATTCGTGACACATTTACCGAAAATACGCAAGTCAAAATAGTTGCATGCAATATAAGAATTATTTAAACATTTATCAAATAAAATAATATTTTGATTTCCGCAGCAACTAAGGTCGCAAAACAGAAGCGGGACGGTTGGTTCGTCCCATAGACCCCACCGACACCGTTTACAGAAACGGTTGATTCGGCCAACACGAACGCAAGGAGGTCACGGTTAACAGGTTGCGCGAACGGATTGTTCGGCTCCATGGGCCGAACCCGTCGGGGGCCGAAACATCCGACTTCCTGGTAGATCAAACCTAGTCTGTTTAACTTTAAGAGTCAAAGTTTGTAAATAGTTTAAAGTTAAATGAAGACATCAAGTAGGTGCAGTCAAGAATGAGAAGACACAAGTTTTAGCATGCATATAAAAACTATAATATTCAATACCAAAATGAATAACTTATCTAACTGTCAGATTTGATGTTTGTCAATGCAGGGTGGCTTTGCAAGATGCTACGAATTGACAGACATGGAGACGAACGAGATCTTTGCTGGCAAGATTGTCTCCAAGTCTCTGTTGACAAAACCACACCAGAGGGACAAGGTTAGCAGAATGGTTGATGATGCCAACCGAAAATACCTTCGCTCACTCTTTCCTGTCTTTCCTGAATATTTCAGCAAATTTATCAAAGTTATACATAAAAGCTTGTCTGTTTAATTGTTTTGAATGTTTATTTCAACTTCATTGTTGTTTTTGATTTGTAAAAGTTTCACATATTTTTATTAAATCACCTGTAGCTGTATATTGTTTTACCTAAAGCTGGATTTACTATAGGTGATGTAATCTCATAGATCTTGAAATACTGTGGTAGGCACAATACTGGACAATGTCCCATAATAAAATTGAGTTATCTCCAGTCAATTAAGTGTACTATTTCTGTGAAAAAATGTCTTGGTTTGATGTTTGTGAACGTATGACAATATTGGAGTTTAACTTTGCAGATGTCCCAGGAGATTGACATCCATCGCAAAGTAAACCACCGTCACATTGTCGGATTCCACGGTTTCTTTGAAGATGACGCCAATGTATACATTCTTCTGGAGCTGTGCAGGCGCAGGGTAAGTCCTTTACCCAACTGTGATGGCTTGGGCAGGAAAAGACTTCAATTATCAGTTATGTCATGTGCATTTGGTTAGAAAAAGAGAAGAGCAAGTGTCGGCTATATATTTTCTAGTGGAATCAGTAACATTTTTAAAAGCATTTTTCTAGGAGATAAGCATATTTATTAAACAACCCAATTTCTTACTGCATTAGCAGTAAATTATAATTGTGATACAAAATTAAAATGATCTGATATAACTAAAAGAATTGTGGAAATTTAGAGGTATTCATGATTAGTCAGTACAGGTCCATTAAAAAAAAAAAAATTACCCAGCCCCTTCATGATATTTTAACTGGAACAGCCTCGGTGATACTTGAGGCAAGACAAATCATAAACTATACTAGTTTGTTTGTTGAGAGAAATAATTTTTTTTATCCCTGCAGGTGACCAATGGTAAACTTCCACAGTGTACACAATTTGGAGCTATTTGTAGGGGTGCTTTTACAGAATCACAACTTCGCTAATACATATCTAAAAAATATGATTGAGCTATCATTTTGTTGGCAAAAAGACCCTTTATTATTTATTTATTATTATGCAGTGATGATATTTGCATAACATCAAATAATCATGACGATATAACTGTTTAAAGTTTATATAAAATAAATGCCCAAAAAATATTTTGTTCACCCTACTACTAGCTAATTTCCGAGTGGTTGTATGTGTCAGTGTCCAATTAGAGAAATGTAGCCATGTATATCAGCTAATGAGTACAGAAAAAATTAATCAAATATACCCAGAATTTTTTTTAAATAAATTTGTTTAGGTAGACCCTTGTAAAATTTAGACTATTCTTCATGAACGTCAGAACAAGGGTAAAGTAGAAACCCAAGTTTGCGCAGTGACAAAATAATTATTGTGCGGTTGTATGTTCATGCATGCAGTGTGACAAATGTAGCTGTACATTTCAGCTGCGTGATAATGCAATGCGGCAATAGGCCTTGTAGGCCTACCATTGCACGCCTTGGCGCACCTGTCCGATAACATGACATATCTATTATCAATTTCCTTACATATCAATAAAGTAAGTAATACCTACAGTTCCTAATTACATACATATATATATATGTCATCAGGTTATAGGACATGTTGTATTTGAATTCTGAATGCAACGTATCCTTTGCTGGCAGACCGTGTAGGCTGGCCGAATCGGCCCATGTCCGGGTGCAAGACAGCGATGTCTGGCTCGCCAGCAACTTGCATAATATCCACTTCAAAACAGCCCCCAAAGTCTGTGTAACTGTTTGAACTAGTATAATAACTTGATCCACAAATACTGTCATGTATTTTGCTGATATATTGCCGCAGACATTTGAAATAATTCAACTTATATAATCGAAGCGAGACAAAAAACATGGCGGACTTTCGTCGTGATGGAATGAAACCAGCGTCAACAAGAAGACGTTTTAGAGCCATGCGCTGATTGGTTGACCGTTGACATAAATTTATTTGGATAGATCAATCGTTGGGCTAAACGGTACCTCCATTTCCCTGTTTAGACCATATGAATGGGAATGTAAAATCCTGATGCAGAACGTAGTAAAATCGGCCATATTTGGGCATCTACTACTACAACATTTTAAAGCTTGGTTGTGATTTGCTATTACTGAATCATGACGTGATACAACTCATTGATAAAAATGCCACAGGAAGACGAATAATTCAGCTTTCCAATGATACCCCGCCTTCTCCTGTCAGTTGCTAGTGACGGAAACAATTTTTTTTTGAAAAGAGTGATACTGAATCGGCCGGGAGCAGTTTTGCACTGATCGCAGTGGCCACCTGTAGGGTTAAATTAATATTTATTAGCTTTTTGGAATCTGATTGTCCTGTGGGTATTATCTTTGTAAGCTTTTGTTCTGTCTGGTTGATTTGAACATTGTTTCTGTGGCAGTCGTTGATGGAGCTACACAAACGGCGACGAGCCATTACCGAGCCCGAGTGTCGCTATTTCGTCCGCCAGGTGGTGCTGGCATGCGACTACTTGCACAAGAACAACATCATCCACCGGGATTTGAAGCTCGGAAACCTATTTCTCAACGACGATATGGAATTAAAAATTGGCGACTTCGGCCTTGCCACACGAGTGTCTTTCAACGGCGAAAGGAAGAGGTCTGTATCACCGTAGTCTTGTGACCAGTTTGTCTAGTCTTGATTGGGTCTGCAAGGGAGGTTCTTCTTGTCCTGTGAGAGGCAGAAATGAACCTGCTTTGAAATGCTATTTATTATTCACTCCACATTGAATTCTGATTCAAAGTACAATAGCTGTTCTGCTTATGGTAGAAGTACGTACATATGTCTAATAGTTCTGTTAAATGATTAGTATGTTTAAATCAAGTGCAACGAACAATGAGTGGATCATAGCAATGACTACTAAAAAAAATTCAGTACACACAACCTCTGTCTAGATGGCCCATTGACACAAACATGTAGTAATAATAAAATATATTTGTATATATGTTTTGCCATTACTTTTGTAGTTTAGATAATAGTTATACATGTTTAGAGACATACACACAGTCAGTAGTTAGTCAGTCTTACATTGGCTAGTGAAAAATAATGTGTATCAAGTAATTCAAGTTAATGCTTACAATGATTTAGTTATATTAAGAAAGTTTAGTTTTGCCGCATAAATAAAACAGTGTGTTGACAGGTTTGTCTGGTGGTGTGTGTGTTCGCTAGTCTTGAAGACAGTGTTGGGTTCATGAGATGTGTTTGCAGGACGATGTGTGGCACGCCCAACTACATCGCCCCCGAAGTGCTGGCGAAGAAGGGACACAGCTTTGAGGTTGATTCCTGGTCACTCGGCTGTATCGTGTAAGATCTAATATGCCTGTTTGGATCAAGCATCTTTAAACTTTTTGTGTTCAATTCTCAACAACGATAAATCAGTTTATCTTAAAAGCTTTTCAGATATTTGAATGAAATTTATTAGTTAATCATTCCATTCAACATTCACTCCATCGAGGGCTTTACGGTACATATTTTTTTAGCATCAGCAATTGCGAGTATAATTTGTCATCTGGAAAGCTTCTTGTGTAATATGTTGTAGTGTTGAACTAAATCCAATAACTGAGTTTGAGTAGGGTTTAATGGTGGATCAGTGATATTCATCACTGTAGTCCCAGTGTCTCACCTAGTTCTTCCTCTGTCACAGCTACACACTGCTGGTCGGCAAGCCACCGTTTGAGACGTCCTGTCTCAAGGACACATACACACGCATCAAGATGAACGAGTACCACATTCCATCGACCCGTGTCTCGTCATCGGCCCGCTGCCTCATCAAGCGTCTCCTACAGGCGACCCCAGCGTCGCGACCCAACATGGCACAGATTCTTGAACACGACTTCCTCACATCAGGTTAGTGGCTTTGAAAAGGTTCAACTTGACTTTTTTTCATGAAACTAGGGATATAAAACATGTATAACATATTGGATAACACTCTGGTTATGTCCAGTTTAATATTAATACTTTCATGTTCACAAGTTTACTCAATTGTAATCTGCCATTATGAAATACGTTATGTAAATCAACGATTTTTAGTTATTATATTTTGGACCGAAGAGGTTAAGTAAATAAGTATAAACTATACCTAATGCTATGAGCATGTAAGTTGTGGTCAAACTGTTTAACGTAAATGAAGTTGAGCCACCTCTCAGATTCACGTGTAATTATCAGAACAACAAAATAACTTGGATAATGCATTTGTTAAACATTTCATAATGAATTTACTGGTGAAACAATCACTAAGAATTGTTTGATGCAGTATTGTCGGCGATTGTGTGTTTGTCCACGTGACATGAGTTGTGTTGATTGTAGGTTTCCTGCCGGCGGGTATTCCCACTAGTTGCCTCACGATGGCGCCACGCTTCGACATGCTCAAACAGGCCGAGACATCCAGGAAACCACTGCTTGAGCTCAACGGTAGGTCACGTATGCCTGCCGCTTGAAGCAGGATTCCTGCACACCTTTCCTCTCATTAATTATATTATTTACTTCATTATGTTTGTTTATGCTCACATGCATGTGTCTGATGATTTTTTTAAAGCAGTTAGTATTTTTGTGGTTGAGGTAACCAATCAGGACGGTGCTTGTAGATCATGAAATAAATTATTTTGTTTTGACCGTTACATATGTGAAAAGTCTACAGAAAACACATTTGAACAAATCAAAGTCCTTTACAAAAATCATGACGGAAAATGAAGCAAGAACTAATGTTATACTCCTTTTGAAAATTTGATGTGTATGGTGAAATAGTGACATTGTTAGAATGAGGTAGTAATTGTTCACTTGTCTGGTGTAGAGATGACATCTTCCCGGATGCCGTCAGCCGTGAAGAAGGACCAGGTTGACTCGGTCAAGTCTGACATGGCGTCAGCACTGCCAGACATGAAGAGATCAGACAGTGAGTAGCACTCGTCCTTTGACACCATCAGTCATTTGTTGATCATGGTAATTTTCTGAGATTAAAACAAATGGTTTTATAAAGCCTGAAGATGATTGAGTCGTAGTGAAACTGAATGAAGTGTGTATTTTTTCTGCCATTTGTTTTCCTTTCCTCTAGTTGAATTTCATTGGTGACTGAACACTGGTATATCTGCAGGTGTCTGTAATATCAACAGATAACACGTTTACTTGTACCCATGAACCCATTGTATGTGTTACAAATGCCCTGTGGTGATTACCTAGACAAGTTCTAAGTGACCGTATGTGCATCTGCAGGTAGTGAGCCAACCGACTACTACCTGTCAGACATCTACTCGCAACTTACCACGGTGAATGACGCGCGACCGTCAGAGCGACCTGCCACATCAGATGGTATGTACATGTACAAATACTAATATCTATTAATTATTAAGTTATTCACATCAGATGCAAGTAGCTGCATTTCAGAATCTGTTGTTTGTGGTTGAAGTGTGGGCAGAATATAACTAAAACCTATTTCAAAATGTTCAAGTTATGTCTAAATTGTATGCAGGAGTAAATATAGTAGATGCATCTAAAACACCAAAAGTAACATATTTCAACATTTAAAAGATATTTAGGATCTCAGTAAATGTAGCAAGGAATAGTTGTCATCACAATAATAATTATTTATGTTGTTGAGCTGTTGTGAATCATTGCAATGCGCCGTGTTGTACCGTCCAGATGACATTGAGGACCCGGCCAGCATGCCTGTCTACTGGGTGAGCAAGTGGGTCGACTACTCGGACAAGTACGGCCTCGGCTACCAGCTGTGTGACAACAGTGTAGGCGTGCTCTTCAATGACACCACGCGACTGCTGCTCACACGCAACGGAGAGTATGTACCCTCCTGGCTTTCCTAGACTATAATTGTTATATGATAAGAACCTTTACGAGTAATCATTGTATTCCTTTCAAGTGTAGTGTTGCACTAATAATCCATGAAACAGGTTTTCAGTAACACTTGTTGTAAATGGCATATGTTCACATCATTGGGAGCTAAGTTTCTTATACGAATAAATGTCTTATGATGAGTATTAATTTTCATCTGATCTTTAGACAGTGCTGAAGTGTTTGTAAAGATGTAGTTAAATGTTATAATGATAAACGGTCAGTTTTGAGAACTTGCAACCAAATACCCATTCGACAGTTCTCAAGAACACTGCTAGTATCTGCTAGCTGTATCCAGACAGTAACACTTGGATGATGATGACATCCTGTTGCAGTAACATCCAGTACATAGAGCGGGACGGCTCCGAACACTTCCACTCACTGAAGGTCTTCCCAGAAACACTCACCAAGAAGATCACACTGCTCAAGTACTTCCGCAACTACATGAGTGAACACCTGCTCAAGGTAAACTCTTTCACTACATGGTTCAGTGGTAGTTTGACTCAGTGGCTGCTGTCCTTCACGCTAGCACTTGTAACTGTATGGTGGGGTTAAAAATCTTTTTTATCTTGACAACCCAAATGTGTTTTATTGAACTATAATTATTTTTATATTATTTGACCAGTCAAAATTATAGAGGTTAATATGATTTATTTTACATCATAGGGAATAAAAAACCCTATTGCTTGAATTCATATTATATTATATCTTCCTGTATATTTCACCAAGACAATAATTTTACCAGAATTCAATAAATTAATAATTCCACAATTTACACTATGCTACTGGCCTTCTTTGAATATGCACATTTTTGGCGCGCTTTTCGGTATGCCTAGATGTGACGTCAGAGGTGAGTGTCACACTACATGCCAGCACTTTCAATACATTCAGAGCTTTTTTATAACGACAGATCAAAGCAAAGGTTGCAGCAAGCATCAGAATGAGTTATTGTGCTGTATTCCGATGTAATGCAAACACTATATTCAGGGAGTCGAAACAAAAATACACTTTAAAAGGTTGAACCCGGATCTCCCGTACACATGTCGATAGTAAAACCAGATGTGCTGAGCCAACGTACCCACTCGGTCGCAGGGATTGACGGAAAAATAGTTAACCGAATACAGGGTTATGCTAAATTGTACAGCTCTCCCTTCATATAATGTTATGATATCATATAATGTTACTTTCTGCAGTTGGATACAATGTTTTCGTGGGTGTGTAAACACAATGCACAACTCATTCTGACTCTTGCATCGACCCAACATCTGTCGTTGTAAACATGCTCTGAATGTACTGAAAATGCTAGCACGATGCGTGACACTCGCATCTCTGACATTAGAATACCACGTGATTACCTAGCTCAACTTTCCGCGGGAATCTCGGTACATATGGGTTTAAAATCTGATTTAAACTATTAGTGCATTTTTCTGTATTTTTTCATGTTGCCAAATGTTACATACATTGCATCACATGGAAAATGGAATTTAGCTGGTGCCTTGTTTTTAGTTCCTTTAATGATAAATTATACTTTTCACGGTTGAAACGGATGATAAATTTGTGTTCAGGCTGGTGCGAATGTGGTGCCGCGAGAGGGGGATGAGATGACACGTCTGCCGTTCCTTCGTACCTGGTTCCGCACCCGCAGCGCCATGGTGCTCCACCTCAGCAACGGAACACTGCAGGTAAGACACCTCAGGCACCATTATCAGTTCATGCCAAGCCTGATAACAGTCAAGTCTTTGTGTTCAGTTGAATACTATGCATGTGGGGCCCAATGCTAAAGCTGCTTTACAGATGGAAGACGTTTACCAAAGCAAGAGCTTTATTAGGCCAAATAAAATAATACCTGTGTTTCTGGTAACCCGACTGTCCCTAGTATTTCTGTGCGACTGCATTTTTTCAAGAACAAAAGAAAAATATTTTTATGGCGCTGACCCTCAACTCTTGCCTCTAACCAAAACTTTTCTTTTAACATTATATTATATTCTGGCAAAAGACTATTACAACGATCATTCAACATGATAAAAAATACAGGTAATCATTGCAAAAGTCCTGAAAAGTAACAAGAATTGACTTTGGAATGGAAATTCAGCGATCGTGCAAAATGGATGGAATTCCATGTAATCAACATTTTGACACGTGATTTGCGTTTTTGAATGGAAACTCTGTAAATGCTGAAAGAGTGGAATTAAAACAAGTGTATTTTTAGCATGACGACTGTTTTCTTTATCACAATATATATATATAACAGTACCTCCCGGTTTTATTCAAATGTATCCATTTCATATTAACCCCAGCAGTGCAAGTTTAACATATGCCGGAAATTTTTATAGACAGACGAAAATACAATAGTACAATAGGTCTGCCTACCCTGTTTTATTCACAATAAAATGTTTTTCCTAACTACCTACCCTATTTTAAAAATAAATGTTACAGGAAACACAACTATATTTTATTTAGGCCTTATATAATCTGCAGTATTTATGCATATCTAAATAACAACTTCATGCAGTCGTGAAAAGTATAGAAATGATTTTCCATGGTTCATGGCATTTTGGAATAACTCACAGATTATATAAACTGGATTGTAGGAAAATGCACATTACAGTGTACATGTTCAAGTTTGGTGAAGTCTGATGATCGTTTCAAATTTGAAATAAAACAACAGTGATTAGTGTGGGTTCAGGGTGAATGCTTTAAAAATGTCTGCTACACATGAACCTTTTATCGTGTTTGTTTTTAAAACATACCCTGTGAATAAGTGATAGAGGTGAGAGGAGTCGCTATACTCGTGCCGTCTGTTTCAGATCAACTTCTTCCAGGACCACACCAAGATCATCGTGTGCCCACTGATGGGCGCCGTCACGTACATCGACGAGAAGCGAGACTTCCGCACGTACCGCCTCAAGCTCATCGAGAAGTACGGCTGCTCGAAGGAGCTCGCCAGTCGTCTGCGCTACGCACGCACCATGGTGGAGCGCCTCACCAGCTCCAAGTCAGGCTCCGGTCGCGTCAAGTCCGCCGCTCCAGCCACCACGTCGTAAGGCATTGACGCTGCTCCGTTGGCTTTCTTTCTGGACTGTGATGTGACGATTAGAAGTCTGGTGGCTTCTCTGTGCACGTCTGTCCCAGCAGGCAACTGGTGAAGGAACAAGTTGAAATCACTTGTGGCTGGAATAACGTGGTAGTGGATACAGCCCCGAGATGTTACCAGGACAGACCAGCCGCAGCTGTATGTTGCCGGGACATTTCTTGCATTCGTATGTTGTTTCGCGTGTGACCACGAGACAAGGTGTTTTGTACATATCAGTGGCGTTCACTGTCGGATATGACGATTTGTATTATTAGCTGCGTAACACTGCAGCTGTCGGCCGCAGTTTGCTGTCCGCTTCGCCGATATGATGATCAATGTTCAGTGTGCGTGTATGCGGTTCTGGTGCCTGGATTTGCGAGATTGTGACGGACCGAAAGTGATGATTCAATTGAGATGTGTAACAGTCATCTTTCACAACACCATTGGCTCAATTCCCAACTGCCAAGTGTAGAAAATGTAGAGATATTCCCCAAAGCACATGTATCTATTCTGGCTGCAGCTACGAGTAGCGTTAAATGTGCACACGGTGACCAGTGAACATGGCATACCATGGTATAAATAATCATCTTGCTGTGTGTATTTATCATGAATTTTATTTGCTCGTTGCTATTTTTGCACACAGGTGTTTCCAAATCCTGGCATATGATATGATCGGTGCACAATGCTAGATTGAATGGGTTGTGTTTAGAATTCTACATTAGCGTTTTGACACAACTCTACAAGTGGAACAAATGGCCAACAGTTGCATCACACAGGTATCTGAATATTATGATATGGACATTTTATTCTCAACTTCTTTTAATATTGCCAGATGGAGTCCATATTTTCACATGAACCAGAGTGGCCAGTGCACTACTTTGGTTACATGCGAGGCATATTTCTTCTGTAAAATAGCTTCTGTGTATGCACCCTGTTATCGGGTAATGTAAGATACGTCATGTTTTGTCTTATATTTTTGTAGAAATACCGCACTCGTGAATTGCTGATGCACACAATGTGTATTTTGATTCTTTCGGGAATTTTTACATACTTGGTGGTAGTAGGGGTTTTTGCCTCGATCAGAAGCAGTGTTGTAAGAATGGGTGTAGATGCCAATGTCGCACATGTGCGCATAGTTATCAGTGTGTCGTGTATGCACGCATGTGGCTGATCAACTCTCTTTTCGACTACAACATGCATCTTTAGTTTTATATCATTTTATGTAAATAACAGATACTGCGACAGAACTTCAGAGTTTTGTAGTCTTATTGAAGTGCATCATTCAAAATAAATTTTATCTAAAATGCTATGCAAAGTGCACACTTTTGTGAAATTTTCTAATGTTTATGTACATATGCTATAGCAATAAAATTCATCATATCTTGTTGAAACCAAATGTTTTGCTTATAGTTAGATCACTAATTCAGCCTGCTTCAGTTATCAATACAATATACTCATTGAAAGAAAGACAACTGTTGGTACTCATACTATAATTGCTATAGGAAGGCTTTGTTAGTTCACAAAACTACCCCATGCTTGGGTCATGCACAGCCAGATTTGGATTTACAAATCGGGTAATATAGGGATTTCCTGGTTGCTCTGATATTATGCACAGGTGTTTGGTTCCCACAGTCACAACCAAATAAGACAGCAACTGGGACAAATTCAGTAAACTCTCATACACTGCATAGGATATCCGCTTTCTCAGAGGTTAGTACAGCTCAAAAGGATGGTTAGACCATTATACACGGTAGGAAAGTGCATTTAGAAAAATCTGTCACTCAACTTTATGAGTGCAAATGAGAAATATATAATGGCTGTATCACAAAGGATATTATATCTGTGACATACCAACGACAAAGGTGTAGACAAGTTTTTGACAGTTTTCAGCTAAAGTGGAAAGTGGTAGCCTAGTCATTTGTCGCTATTCATTGTATGTCTAAAAGCAAGAATAGGGATCAGTCACACAAATCTGAAAGGCAAATGAAAAACTCTTAAAATTAACTATAATCGTACAGCTTTATAATAATCTCCATGTCCATCATCTTCTGAAACCTAATTAGAAAACAATTGTAAAAACAAACCTGAATCAGTGAGATGAAATATGGTTTATTAGAAAACAATGCTTATCTCATTAACATTATTATTTCTTTGATAACAGTATTTTATCTACTCTCATTGAGGTGCATTCTACAAATGAGCCAAAACTGAGCATCATTTTTGGCAACATAAACCTTAAAAATATAACTTAAGGGTTTCTTACATACATTTAATTTAGAAACACTAACTACTGTAAATTCAAGGGGTTAATAAACCAATAAATAACATTAAGGATGGATTATCCATTGAGAGTGTTCATATCACAACTTGCATGGAATATCTCTCCTGTGAGATCACATAAAAACTTGAAATTATGTATACATTATCTCATAAATACCACACAACATGCATTATCTATCCCTTGTGTATAACCATTTCAACTTCAAACAACAAACATGGCTTATACTTTGTGCATGATCCTGTTAGGCAGTTGGTGGAGTATCCATTCTGTGTGATCATACAATACAACATGCATGGCTTGAAGGAAACAAAGTAATAGTAATAGATTACATTGCAATGTAATTGACCCCAGGCTTGATTCGTTCACGCTACAATTAATGCGTGAAAACTACTGTCCATCACTATCTATAGCCAGGTACACATTCCAGGGTGGCCAGTGATCTGGATAAACTTTTTAGGGTGACTTTCGCCGACATTTTTTGTGAATTCAGCTGACTTTTGCAGCCTTTTAGGCTGATTTTTCATATTTTGAAATAACAATTTTTGAATATCTAGTGACATTTACGACATTCATATAGCCATTTCAGATTTTCTACGTGCGGCCTCCTCCCCTAAAGCCGCTCGAGCCACCCTTTATATGCTTATTATTTCATTCCTTTGTTTAAAGTTTGAAATTCTTCTACAAAATATGATCTTTATTACTAATGCTGCATTACAACAATTGTAACAAGAACTAAAAAGATGATCAGTGATTGAGAGAAGAATGATGCATCACTACTTTAACCAAGTTTCCAAATCCTCGATCTTTATGACTTCAGCTGCACGGGACTTCGATTTTCCATTCTCATGAAGGGCGTTTGACTTCGAAATGTAAGACACCTTTCCCGTGTGCTGACATTTGGATGCCAGCTTGTCATCTTCAGTGATCAACTGTACTGACAGCTCATTCAACTCCTGTGTCTTCTTCACCCGGCTCATCTCATCCAGTACTTTCTTTCTTTTCTTTTCAGCTTCTAACTGAGTGGACTCTTCTTGTTGTTTCTTCTTATCCATGTCGACCTTGTACCAACCATAAGCATAGTGACAGGAGAAGGTGCATTCCTCATCAACCTTGAAGTCATGCAGAGAGATGTTGAGGCTGGCGAACGAGTCGTACACGACCCTGTGCAAAGTGAGGGTGCCTCCGTCCATCCCCCGAGTCATCGCCTCTCGGTTGACACTAAATTTTGGCTCCCCCATCAGACCAATGTGTAAAATGCAAGCCACTGCATAAAAAGCCCCCGCCACTATTTTACCCCTCTTGCCAACAATTTACCACTCCACGATGACTCTCGGACGTCACACCTTATGAAACTAATTTTTTTACAAATTTAGAAAACGCTATTCTAAAAAAATTGAATTGCGCTGATCGGCATTTCGTCTGACACTACGCGATAACGGAACAAAATTTCGTATGACTTTCAGCTGACTCAGAGCATTTTAGGCTGACTTTCACTGACCAATTTTTTTGGGTGACTTTCGCTGACCGGTGGCCACCCTACATTCATACGGCTGAACGAACTGAGCAAAGTAGAATGAACAAACTTGCCCATGGTTTGACACAGCAGCACAGGATTCGAACCAAGGTTCTCACTGGGAGTCCAATACTTTAGCCGCTGTGCTCCATTGATCACGTAACATTCATGGATTATGATCATATAACACAAGTGACACAACCGCATTCACAAAGACTATCCTCCATAGCTCACGTCCAAGGCAGGAAATTTGAGAATGCAGCGACACCAACAAAGAAATACAACGGGAAATACACGGAGATGAGCGTGACCACCCAACAGGACCCATCCCAGATCTCTATGTCCTCATAGCCACCTCCCTGTCTCCCAGACCACTTGCTCCGTTGGTCTGATGTGTCGATGCTGTGGTCCTCTCCATGGTTCGTTGTGGGAATGTGGTCGTGTGTGGTGTAATCTGGTGCTCCAACAGTCGCTATGTACCAGTAGATCACTGGGCTGGACGACGCAATGAATCTCGTCACCACCTAGCAATATACAGAGAAACATTACCTGGAGAGGTAAACATTGCTTGATGCCGACATATCTGAATGATCGTTGACGAGTCATTGTGTAGAGGTGTTTTCCACTTTGGGGAAGATGACGCCTTGATAATATGAAATTAACACTGATCTTGTCTCCTGTAAGATAGTAAAATGTTCAGCAGAAATTTTACATGGAGATGACAAAAATGACAATACTACAGCACCCGCAACTCCTCAAGTGCCTTTTAGTAGGACAGAATTTAGAAATGATTACCACTCATGAACTGAATGAAATACCCTTGTCATGAACTACTGATTGATAAAGGTACTAAATTAGAAATTGTGTTCTACTACTGGGCTATCATTTTCTCCAGAGGTAAACTTGATGTTTTCTGTTTTGGTGCAGAAACAGAAAATTAACGAGCCAAAAAAACAATGTGATTATTTTATTATATATATGTAGAGAGAGAGAGAGAGAGTAGAACTTGTCTCAGGTTCTACTGTATATTGAATCCTCTACATTTTATATCCAGTAATTTATTTGTAAAACTACGTTCCTTTTCATCAACCAAATTGTTAGTCGATAAACCTGGTTGTTGTTTATCATTATGATACTTTTTATCTACAATCATATTACGATGAACAGACAGTAAACCTACCTGAACATGCATAAAGAGGAGTCCAAACATGAGAAGTGCCACCATGTGTACGACGTACACATAGGTCCTGCCGTAGAGGAAGCCTGCTTTGCCTACATCGGGCAAGTCGGTCTTTTTCCGGTACTCGACCGTGTCATTAGCGGGCGACAGCAGCCCGAGTGTTAGACTGTGGAAGAGGTTGTTTGTGATGTAGTACCAGGCCGCAGACAGACACAGGATAACCATCGGTGCAGCAAGAAGGAAGTTTGGGATCTGTTTGCGCTGGTAGTATCGCAGGAAACCCACATCCCAATGTTTGTCTTGTATGTAGGAGTACGAGAGTGGTATCACTGATGAGCACCAGGGGGACAGACCCATGTGTGGCATCTTGTAGCCTTGTGTACTGCCATAGTTGAGAATAACAGGGTCAATGTCTTCAGGTCTTGCCCTCGAGTTACAAAACACAGTGTAGGAATAAAACTGGTAAAACAAAAATGGTGCAACACAGATAACCGCACACAGAATAGTACGATACGCTGATGATGCCACAGTCGATAGTGCTGATTTGGCGACCTGCATCTTATCAATGCAACCCCCATCTAGTCTGCACTTTTTGGCTGCTGCTGTTATACTGTCATGGAGTGTCAAGTATAATATAAAACCACAGTTGATGACGCCGTTCGAACGGCAGAATGCACTTAATCCAAAACACATGGACGCCTTGGTGAAGCAACGGGCTTCACACATGAGCATGCCCGAGAAAGTGAGGAGTGCAAACAATGACTCCGAATATGGGGCCATGAAGAAAACACTCGCTGGATTCACGCAGTAGAGTTGCATCACACGGTACGCCGTGACATCATCACTGAGAACGACGATACTTAGTCTGTAGAGGACTCGAACGGACAGCAAGAAACAGCACAGGTTGACGACAACGGCTGACAAAAGGAGTGTGTTTCTATATGTCAACACGTACTGTAGCGGCAGACATGCTGTGTTCGCAGTGACACGCACCAGCAGTGGAAACAAAGGCAGGAATGCAAGATTGTTCTCATATGTATAGCCATGCTCTGCGATGTGAATAAAGTACACAGCATCCCAACGTCGAAGTCCCCCGAACAGCAGCTCAACAACATGGTCTGCAAACCCAACGGGAGTACGGGCGGGTGGAGGGTTGAAGACATTCGCGTCGTGATCCTGTATCAAGACATTGAAGAATACCTGCAGAAAAATCATATTTTGATTAAATTAGTCACACAAATAGGTTTGTTTAAAATGTTGTCTATAAAAAATGAGGTTATAATCAAATAAAAAGTGAGGTTATAATCAGACCAGGGGCCGAGTACATTTTCATGAGTATAAGTACGAGTACACTACTGAAAGCAGAGTACAAGTAGATTGCTAAAATCTGAGTACAAATATGAGTACATTTCCGTGAGTACTGTGATGTCTCAATTGAAGAAAGAAACAACATGATAATTAAAACAACAGTTAGTAAATAATTAGTAAAAAAATCTCCACACTGTACAATTATTTTTTAATTATTTATAGTATGTGTCTGGGCGCACGTCTGTGTGTGGATGACCGAGTCAGTGAGTGAATGAGTGAGTCAGTGTACATACATGCATGTTTTATAATTATAATATGGAAGAAGATGAGCTGTTGTTAAGGCATAACGCCATAGTACAACAGAAAAGACCAGGCAGACAGGAGCCGCAGGTTTATTGCCATGCCCATTGCCCATGCCATGGTCATATTCTTACAGGTTCTTACAGGTCCTCTTCTGGCTTCTAGGCTGTGATGCCTCTTATGCCAGCTCTGATGTTTGTCGTCAAACTATATGGTGCGCATGCGTCTGACGAGTTGTTCCATAATAGGGGTGGGGCTGTGTAATCGAGCTTAATTGGGCGTTTTTTCCATAATTTGTCTAATTTTCCCTCAAAGGACTGGACTGATGGAGCCTCTACCACAGACTGTGGGAGGCTGTTCCATAGTCCGTGCATCGGTGTATAAATGAATTTTTGTAATGTTTAACCGACAACGTCCTTTGAATATTTTTAGGTGATGTCCTCGCGTACATGATTCAGTATCCCTCAAAAGTTATAAAGTTCGATGTTACAGCTGTATCATATTTGTCTGTTAAAATCTTATACAATTCAATCATGTCTCCTCTGAGGCGACGATATGCCAGAGTTGGTAATTTTAGTCTTTGCAGACGTTCATTATATTCAAGATCTTTAAAACCTGGAATTGATTTGGTTGCTCTACGCTGAACATTTTCAAGAGCTGTAATGTGTTTCATTAAGAAGGGAGCCCATACTTGATTTGCATATTCAATATGTGGGCAGACGAGAGATTTAAAAACAGTAGAAAAACACTGTTCATCCATGTAATTAAAAGTGCGACGAATTATCCCATTTGTCTGGGTGGAACTTTAAGAGAGATTCGTATGTCCAATGTTCTGCATGGGTAAGATCTTGTTGAAGCTTTGTGCAATCTTCATTGGTGTAAATTGGATGGAAGAGTTTCATATCATCCGCAAACAGGAATACTTCGGAGCTCTTTATAACATCTGGTAAGTCATTAATAAATATCCATATGTCTAGACTATGATTGTTACTTCATACTTGTCAGGGCAGTTATGTTTCCTTTTTCCTTTTGTTGTGAATCTGAATCACTCTGAGTCTTGTGACAGTTGTGTCATCGGAAAACGGTGTCATCACTCTGTAACGTAGTCACTCGCCTCACAGTAATGCTGTATCATACAATAACAATGAAGGCAATACTCAATGCAGTGGTACTACTTTAGTCTTTATATGGCTACTATACTACCATATATCCTGCGTTAGCTCAAGTTTGGGCTATTTGGAGTAAATCACCTAAGACCTAAGACTCCTGTTTACTACAGTACATCAGCTCAGCCTAGTACTATAAGCTAAGGCTAAGGCGGAGTCCAGTGCCCCTCAATGTCAATGACACATCATTAATCTGGCCACTGCCATGGTATGCAGCTTGTGTCGTGTCTACTAGGGTTGCAGTCTCTTACACTGTCTTTTAGCAACCAGTCCAATATGTGACAAACACACTACACTACATTTAGTACATAACACACTCCACCACAAATCACAATGACTGAGTGAATGACACACTGTCACAAAAATCACGATAGTATATATATGCATGGTTCATAATCAACGTCAAATGTTGATGATATATGACTGATGGAAAAAGCGGCTATTGGTGCAACTACCTGCATTAAAAGCAAAAATATTCGTGAAGAAAGGGCGACTTGACAAATTCTGTCAACGTTGAAGACCGGCGCCATGTTTATTAATCGCGACAACCTCCGCTAAATTCCGTTAGATGGCGGCACCTTTAATACAACAGAAGCTACGCTTTCTAGGCGGCGTTAGGTGAAACAGTTTGGGGTTAGGACACTGTTAGACTTACACTTACACTTACACTTACAGGTTAATGGGCTGATTTAGGCCATTGGCCTTTGTTGGTGCCTATATCCTAGGCTATTCCAGTGCTTGTCGAGTCTAGCCTTAAACTGTGTGACGGTCTTGGCATCTACCACATGTTGTGGGAGCCTGTTCCATTGATCCACGGCTCTAACTGAGAAGTAATTCTGTCTGGCCAGCAGTCTTGTTCTTTGCTTGAAAAGCTTTCTCGTGTGTCCTCGTGTTGCTGTACTGTCCCTCTCCTGGAAGAATTGATGAGCTTCAACTTTGTCGATTCCGTTAAGTATTTTGTACGTTTCAATAAGGTCGCCTCTCTGACGTCGGTAATACAACGATTGTAGTTTCAGTTGTTGTAATCGCTGTTCATATGTGAGCTTTGCTATGCTAGTAACCAGCTTTGTTGCTCTTCGCTGTACCTTTTCGAGGATGTCGATGTCCTTTGCCAGATATGGGCACCATGCTTGTACACAAAACTCGAGGTGTGGACGGACGTATGCCCGGTAGAGTGTCACAAATGAATTCTTGGTCATGTGCTTAAAAGTTCTCTTTATCATGCCAAGAGCTTGCATGGCTTTCTTTGCTGCTTTCTGGCATTGCACTGTTGGTTTTAGGTTAGTGGTTACCCACACACCAACGTCCTTTTCCTCTTTTGTCGTCTCGAGGTTCACTCTGGCTCCAGTCTGGTGAGTCATGGTGTACGTATTGTGTGGTGGTTTCCCCACTTGCATTAACTTGCATTTCTCAGGGTTGAATTGTAGCAACCACTCTTTACTCCAGTCTTCCAGGGTGTCAATGTCAGTTTGCAGTTGGTCTTGGTCTTCCTGGTTACGGATCGTTGTGTACAGCTTCGTGTCATCGGCAAACATCTTGATTCTGCAGTGAACCAGGTCTGGGATGTCATTCACGTAGAGAATAAAAAGAAGCGGTCCTATGACAGATCCCTGCGGAACTCCACTTGTGACGGGGGCCCACTCTGACTTAGTTCCGTTGAGTACCACCTGCTGGGTTCTATTAGTCAGGAAAGTTTCCAGCCATCGAACCACTTTGCCTCGAATGCCGTAGGCTTCTAGCTTCTTTACCAGTCTGTAGTGAGGAACTGTGTCAAACGCTTTCTTGTAGTCCAGGTATATGACGTCCAGTCCGTATCCCTCGTCCAGTGTTCGTGTCCATTCCTCAAAGGTCTCTAGTAGGTTGGTCAAACAGGACTTTCCTTCAAGAAACCCATGCTGGTTATCGTTGATGATGCTATGTTCCTTGAGAAACTTGATCATTGTTTCTCTGACGATTGCTTCCAGAGTCTTGCAGGGTATGGATGTTAGGCTGATTGGACGGTAGTTTCCGGCCTTCTCTTTTGACCCCTTCTTGAAAATTGGTGTGACTAGGGCTTGTTTCCAGTTTGTAGGGATTTGACCAGTGTCTAATGATTGGCGAAATATCCAGTACATCGGCTTGGCAAGGGTTTTGCTGCACTCTTTCAATACCCATGGGTGCAACCCGTCTGGGCCTGGCGCCTTGTTGGGATGAATACTTTGTAGTTTCTTGTGTACAATCTCTTCTGTAAATATGATGTCGGCTACACCCTCGTTTGTTCTTTGTTGAAATTCTGGGATGGTGGACGTATCCTCATTTACAAACACTGACTTGAAAAAGTCACCCAGTACATTTGCTTTTTCCTGGTCATTTTCTGTTAATCTGCCGTCTTCTGTCTCCAGCTGGCTTACTGTCACCTTTACCTTCTGTTTCGATCTCAGGTAACCGTAGAGTTTCTTTGGTTCCTTCTTGAAATTGTTGATTAGTTTCTCCTCGTAGTCCTTCTGTGCTTGTCTAATCTTGGTGTTTGTCTCGTTTCTCTGTTTGACATATGCAGTATAGTCTCTGTCCAGCCCCGAACTTTTGTAGCGTTTGTATAGGTCATACTTTCTCTTCACTGTTCTCAACATTTGTTTACTCCACCATGGAGGTTTGTTGGCCATCTTGCGTTTCGGTTTCCTGAGAGGGACATTTTCTCTCACTGCCTTTGAGATCTCCTTCTTGAGTTTAGTCCAATTAGTGTTTACACTGTTTCCCTGAAACTTACTCTCCCAGTCAATCTTGCTCAGGGATTCATTGATTGCTTCGTAGTTGCCTTTGGGGTAGTTTCTCGAACCGCTTGGTCTGTTGTTGACTGGTGCTTCTGCATAGCATGTGTAAGTCCACAGTAAGGACTCATGGTCGCTACACCCCAGTGGTGGTAGATGAGTGACTTTGTCAACCATGTATTGTTCATTTGAAAACACTATATCAAGTGTAGAAGGTTGTTGGCCCGGTCTCAGTCTGGTCGGTTTGACAACGTGTTGAGTCAGGTAGGCGTCTTGCGTTGCATCAAAAAACTTGGCTGCTGTGGAGTGTTCGCTCCCACTTACTGTGTGGTCTTCCCATTTAATCTCTGGAAAGTTGAAGTCTCCCATCAGCAGGATGTGTGAGTATCCATGCATTTCTTGCAAATGTTTTATTGCGTCTATTAGTCTGGTGTTGTTCTCGTCGGTTGACTTCCTGAGAAAAAGAGTGCAGTATATTTTTGAGAAATTACTTTTTACAATATTCACTTGCTCTGACATAAGTGCATTTGAGTAGTCAGATTTCTAGATGTGATTGTAGAAGCTGTTGACAGTAAAATGGTGTATTTTTAGCTGATTTTACTAAGCAGAAGGGTATCTGGCAGCAATTTGGCTAGTTGACACTTTAGCCGGATTACTGCCTGCATCCATTTGTAAATATTGATGGGTGTCATACATAAAGGCATTTTGCAAGAGCTAGAGATATTAGATTTTGACTAAACTCGACCAGCATGTCAATGAGATGATAATAGCAGCAGGTGAGAAGTTTAAGAAACTCTATAGGTCACGTTTTCTTATAATTACACAAAACATTAACATGATCGCCAATGGGAAAACTGACAGTGTGCTGGCCCCAATTAGAGAGCCTGGCAACGGATGCACGCTATAGTCATTGCACAATCACGGAGGACGCATTTTACTTCAACTATCTTGAAACAATTACTAAAAATACGTGTATGGCAAAACTGCAGTTGAATGGAACAAACCGTTTTTTCGATATTACAGACTTCTCACCAGTCTGCAAGTCCAAATCACAGCGACGGAACACATGTCTTATAAGAGGGGTGGGGTGCGTTTGCCAGTAGTTAAGCCTCAGTTTGAAAATACGTATGAAAATGAACCAATGACATTGCAGCAGGGTGATTCATCAATCGTTTTTTGTTTACTTCAGCTGACTAAACACACGTGAAGATGTTGTAATGGACCCTAATGAAGTCTGAGGACAGTGATTAGCTGGAGTCCGCCATAGCCGGAGCCTGTTATCAGATCTGTCTACTGACTGGACCTTCTGGCCAATCAAGCAAGTGGCATTGTTTTCTGAATGTCTGCTAATTAGGCTGTGTAATATTATGTAATTGAACTGCTGGAGACGTCTGGCCTTTGGGGAATTCACACCCTAAGGTGACTTTTTGTTGATGTTTACCTTTGTAAATAGGGCACAAGGTCAACAAATAAATACAAATTTGAATGTAACGTAACAACTGGCTGTATTGAATTTTCTTATCAAACACATATTGGACTTTCTGGAAAACTGTATCAGGAGTTCATAGTGCCACCTGAGAACATTGTGCTGGATTACAAATTGTCCAGCAGCGAAGTGCTGATTTTTCTGGTGCCTTGCCAAGTTTGGTGGCACCTTTGAAATGTGCATAAAACACAAACACCTGGAGGGATTACAAAAAATTAAATTGCAGAGTGCATGTAACATTGGTGCCTATAAAGTGTGTTGTTTTCAACACTTTTCTCCAAAATCACCATGCCTATTTGGGGTTAGGACACTGTTAGACTTCCTGCTTGGTTACAGACGAAAAAGAGTGCAGTATATTTTTGAGAAATGACTACAATATTCACTTGCTCTGACATAAGTGCATTTGAGTAGTCAGATTTCTAGATGTGATTGTAGAAGCGGTTGACAGTAAAATGGTGTCTTTTTAGCTGATTTTACTAAGCGGAAGGGTATCTGGCAGCAATTTGGCTAGTTGACACTTTAGCCGGATTACTGCCTGCATCCATTTGTAAATATTGACGGGTGTCATACATACAGGCATTTTGCAAGAGCTAGAAATATTAGATTTTGACTAAACTCGACCAGCATGTCAATGAGATGATAATAACAGCAGGTGAGAAGTTTAAGAAACTTTACAGGTCACGTTTTCTTATAATCACACAAAACATTAACATGGTCGCCAATGGGAAAACTGACAGTGTGCTGACCCCGTTTGGCGCCCCCCCCAAACAAAAAACAAGTTCTTATCCTATCCGTATGCTAGGACGGATCCAGAGGGGGTGATCTGGGGAGGGGGGGCACACAAATCTCCACTGGCGGCCGAACCAAATGGTGTAGAAAATTTGTCGCTGCCACGCCGCTGTAACTTCAGCTTCGATATCTGCTGTCTCGACTTGACTGGTGACATCGGAAGACGGGGGAGGCTGTAAAAAATGGAGGGCACGATCATGTGGGTCCATTCAAAAAGGTCTACGAGCACGCCAAATTCCAAAGGTCTAGTAGGGGACTGCATAAGTCCAAATCTAAGATGGCGGCGCCTTTCGTCGGGTATCTATACGTGTATGTATGTGTGTGTAGTCACGTGACCGGATGTAGGGACCCCTCTATCCGTAATGTATGCTATATTAGCTGTGAAGTTTCGTGCTTCTAAACTACGTCAACGCTTGCTTGCCACAGGTGACGCGCGTCTTATTGAAAACGTACCCAGTGCAGAAGGATATTGGGGGAAAGTACTCAACGTAACAAAGTAGGTAAGAATATACTTGGATGTATTCTGATGGAGGTGAGAGACTTCATTAGACAGTGCTCTATACGGCTTACGTAAGGTGTCTATTAAAAAAACAGACACACAGACGCACAGTGCTAGAGTACGAGAGAGATAAGTCACGCGCCTCGCCCAGGGACGCATGATGTCATTGTCTATTGTATCACGTGAACGTTGCCTGGAGGGAGCGTTTACATATATAAACCTAGGTTAAACCTAGCAGGACAAACACTCTCTCTGATTCTCTGCCGTTGGAACACATTCACGCACACCGACTCCTGCACGAACGACTGACAAGATGGCAGCGCCCAGCTACAAGTCAAGCCCCGAGCAACTCGACCTGGCAGCACTCGAGAAAGTAAGTGATGGAACTTATGCATTTGAGCACCCACTCACAGTCATAACAAGCGCTCTGTCAACTAAATACATATGTTATGTAGCGTGTCGTCTCTGTAACCGCAAAGTACTGGTCGGAATGAAAGGACACCATAGCGTCAGTACATGTCCGGTCCATGGGCGACAGAAGGGAGCTCCTGTATACAAATACGCTACGGGTATTCTGTTAGCCGACCACAAGGGCACCGACCTATGGGTGACAGGGTTCGACCGTGTAGTTCAGCGGGTCGTAGGGGGACTGTCGGCAACCGACTATATGTCGTTGAAAAGTGACGAAGAACGCTACCAGGCATTGAGTGTCATACGTGGCAAACAATCTAGGGTGACAATTAGGAAAGAAACAAAATCATGGTACGTGAACTACACCGTGACGGCCCTGGAAATGATCAATCCGTAAGTCCTGTCGGTCCAGTGCAGCCACCTGGCGAATAGTGAAGGAGGTAGTGTCTTCCGTAAGTCCTGTCGTCCAGTGCAGTCGAGGTATAACCGTAGTGATTGAGCCGGAAGACGGGGACAGGACCATGAGGAAGAGGAGACGAGAGGGACCGATGACGGAGGAAATGGTGGACTGGGAGTTCCTTCATACAACAGCAGTCGACGCCATTGTTCGTTTCGCGTCCAACCAACTGTGACGCACGTTCGAAGGTGAACAAAACGACATGTACCGGATAAACGGTCAGTTGATATACGACAGTGTGAGGTGGTCAGTAGCCCATCACAGGTATCAGACGGATGCGCCGGAGTGGACACGTGACTCCATAACACGTGTGCAAGCCATCCTGCATACGCGTGGTATATCACTGTTGAAAGAAGAAGAAGATTGTGTCGATAAGTAAACAGAGTGACACACTATGTAAATGTGGTATTGTTGTTGTTGACAGGACGCCGGTACTGCCTCCGGTGGACTAGGTCGTATACGGGACGCCTATAGCAACCCGTTGTGGCCCATGGTACCCCTCCAGATGGCACCACTGAAAAAGGTACCGCATCCCGTGTCGACATACCGTTATGTTGCGCCCTGTTAATCCACCTGCACGAACAACAGCAGCGTCACACGTCATCACCACCACTCGATATGACGTGTGATGATGATGTCACGTCAACGGTAACAACAGACACACCTCTCGAGATGACATGCAGTGACGATGACGTCACCATCTCGTCGTCGTGCGTAACGACACTTCGACGCTCGACCTAGACCCCCACGGTCATCTGATCTGGTCACGAACGTCTACCTCTCTTCCGCGGGTGTCTACAGGACCGTTTGCAGGAGTACGCAACATGGAGATAGAGATCGAACGTTTAGCCGGTGTCGTACTGGCGACTACCTCAACGTATACCGTGAATGAGTCTACGCCTGATATGCAGTGAAGTAGCGCGTAACATTATCCGCGACGAACACGCGGAGTACATATCCAAAATTATCCGTAACAAACGTGATCCTATGCTACATAACATACTGTAAAGCTTGTTGATATAACATAGCTAGCCGGTGACATATAAAAGAGGAAATGCACCCCTACGTCAGTTGGGGTCAGAGGCGCCTCTATATGTCACAGTAGTAGTAGTAGTAGTAGTAAGTATAGTATAGTAGTAGTGATCGATTTGCTTGTACGTTAGATTAATAAAGACACATGTAATCCTGGGTTCTGGTGTCTGTTGTTCTTTCATATCGACGAGTGACTTTGCGGTCTAACACACGCTTCCATACAAGGTATAGGTGTATACGTAGCCACGCCCCTTCTGTTCACACGCTGATATCTATGTACCTTTACACACACACACACACACACACACACACACAAGGTATATGTAGCCACTCCCTTCTGTCCACACGCTGATAAACGTAGCCACGTCCCTCACTGTCCATATTATATAGAAACTCGCATCTGTCAGTTGTAGGTAGATACACGATGAAGCAACACCCATGTCGCCACTGTGGAAACGTCCTCGATACATACGACGACTTACAACGTCACATCGAACGGACGCATACATTACGGTCACCGCGAGGCCGCGACGACGATCACGCCTACAGCAAACCTCCGTCGCGAGTGGCGCCATCTGACGAACCACCGAGAACCACACCCCTGTCCGACATGTGGAAGAGACTTCACGAGACGACAGGAACTGGTACGTCACATGAGGACGCCGTGCAGGCCCCAGAAAAGCGATACACACCGCTGTGAGACCTGTGCACAGGAGTTCACGAGACGTGACAACCTGGTACGTCATATCAGGTCGGTATGTAGCAGACGTGTAGAGGTCACCGACCCACCACCACCCAAGCGAGCGAGACGCGTAGAGCGGCCACGTCACGATGACGACGACCCCATACGTCCTCCGCCCCGACTGCCCCTCGCCGACACTCTATCGTGGTCATCGACGATCTGATGGCTGAAACGGACGAACGGGTCACGACCTTGTTCACGAAAAAGAGTCATCACCAGAACACCTCCGTACTGTATCTCGTACAGAACCTGTTTCCGAAAAACAAGGAGAGTCGCACGATCAGTCTGAATGCGCAATACATGGTGGTCTTCAAGAATCCTCGCGACGCGTCACAGATAGGTCACTTGGCGCGACAGATGTATCCAGGACGCCTGAAGTTTGTACAGGACGCGTTCAAAGACGCCACGACGCCGCCGTACGGCTATCTCCTCATCGATCTGAAACAGGACACGCCTGACGACATGCGTCTGCGCACGGGCGTCCTTCCGGACGACGGCGTTCAGTACGTGTACCAACCCAAGGTATAAGACGCCCGCACACGCGCCTCGTCTCTTCAGTCGCAGCATGTCAGAGGTCGCGAAGAGACATACAACAGCATGTCCGAGCGTGTGAAGAGACACCTCCTCTGCATACAGGCACTGAACAGGTACAAGAGCGCGAAATTGAGACGAGCCATCATCCAAAACGCCGACGCCGATCTCTTGTGCGCATTAGCCGAGTGCGCCTACAACATATTGAAGAAGAACATTCCTTTGACCGACACACAGAGACGTCATTTGAGTAGGTACAAAGCGAACCTGCGCTCCTTGGCATGGAGAGGCGTGCCGGCGGCGAGGAGACGTCGCATCTTGCTACAGGGTAATAACCAGGTCGGAGCGGGACAGACCGGCGGCTTCCTGTCGGCTCTGCTAGCACCGTTGGCAGGTGCAGTCTATCTACCCTTGCTCAGAGAGGTGCTACTCAAGTAGATGGAACTCGCACGGAAGATGGCCTTGGTAGATCCACGACTGTTGGACAGTCTACGTGCTCCACCGCCGATGGATACACTAGTACGCAAGGTGCAGGTCATCGACGACGAGATGAAAGACATACTCGACAGATGCGATCTCACCGAAGATACGTCCCCAGTGGCCACGGCGGCGGCGGCGGCTGCGGCGGCGGCGGGAGGTATAGAAGCGGAAGTCGTCGACAGCGTTCCAAAGGCGCTGCAGCCCAAAGCCAGACGACTGATGGAACGTCTGAAACGAGACGTCGCGTGGATCGCGCGCGGAGAGCTAATGCACAAAGGAGTAGCGGTACCCGGAAGTAACGCGGTGGACCTCTTGCCACCAGCGCAAGACCGTCGGCGATCCGACGGGATGGCAGGTGTTTGCTCATCAACTCGGCGACATGAATCTGCCCATGGAGTTGGTGGGTAACAAGGCCAGGAGTCTCCACATTCAACAGGGACAAAGGAAGAGTGCCGTAGCGGCAGCGGCCACACGATCGCTCGGTAGAGCACGTCGAACGCTGCAGTGGACACCCCTCGCACGGAAGCAGGAACGAATGGGACTGTCCGCCCTACCCACGCCACTGTCGGAAGGCAAGACATGGGAGCGTCTGTAATAAAGGAGGCGCACCGACGCGAATCGACAGCATAATGTGCGATCCTCTGGACAGTCTAACACGTCTGTTTACCGGCGTCGCTTCTGCCGGACTTCACATCGTGTGCGGGATTACCGTCGATCATATCATCCGTACGTCATCATCATGGGCCGACACCGTAAACAGCTGCAGGAAGTCTACTTCGATCCCTCCAAGGTGGGGAGTTACGGGGGAATCGAGTCGTTGCACCGAGTCGCCTTCCGACACGTACAGCGCGTACCGAGAAAGGTCGTCGAACGATGGCTATCGGAACAGAACGCCTATACCCTGCACAAACCGGTCAGAGTGCGTTCCCGACGACGACGCGTGGTCGTCGGCGGTCGGAATTAACAGTGGCAGGCCGATCTCGTCGACGTGTCTAGTCTGAAACGAGAAAACGACGGTACGACGTTCCTACTCACGGTGATCGACGTCTTCTCGAAAGTCGCCCGATGCATTCCGCTGAAGACCAAGTCGGCGACGTCGATGACGAGGGCGCTGGACGTACTGTTCGCCGGCGACGGCGTTCATCCGCTGACGTTGCAGACCGATAGAGGTCTGGAATTCCTGAACCGTGGCATTCGGGGTGTATTGGAAAAGTACGGTACACTTCTCCACCTACAACGAGGAGACCAAGGCGAGCTTCGTGGAACGCTTTAATCGCACGTTAAAGACGCGCATGTGGCGATACCTGACGAAACACGAGACGTGGCGATACATGTATATCCTTCAGGACCTGGTACGCTCGTACAATGACACCCCACACCGCAGCATCGGTATGGCTCCGTCGCAAGTGAATGCGGCGAATCAGGAAGAGGTGTGGCAGTGCCTGTACGGCGGTCATCACGGTAAGGGCGTGCCCAAGTATCGCGTGGCGGATCGCATGCATATCAGCAGGGTCAAACAACGCTTCGATAAAGGATATACGGTGAATTGGACTGAGGAAATTTTCACCATACACGAGGTGCATCCGTCCGATCCGCCCGTCTATCGCCTCACGGACGATCTCGGCGAAACACTGGACGGTACCTTCTACGAACCGGAGTTGCAGAAGGTGACGGTTCCGGCCGATAAACTGTACCGCGTGGAATCGATAGTGCAGCGACGCAAGGTGGGCAGGCGACGGGAGGTGTTGGTGAAATGGTTCGGATACCCTTCGAAATTCAACAGCTGGATCGACGCCAAGGCTCTCGTCGGCTATAAAGGCTAGTCGCGCGTCCGACACGATATCAGTCGTCCACTCATGATGGACGAGACGACATCACGGGTCACCGTTAGCGACGTCGGCGAAGAAAGAGAAGAAGAAGAAGACGACGTCGACGCCGCTCCGCCGCCACCACAGAAAGAGAGGACTCCGTGGCACATATTCGGCACCGCATGTCCCAAAGAGGAGATCGTGTTTCTGTGTCAGGTCATCGTCTTGTACACGGTCATCTTGGTCAGCATCTACAACCTGTCGTTCGGACACCACGAGAATCCAACTCTGTGGACGGCCCTGTTGAGCAGTTCGTTGGGTTACCTGCTACCCAGCCCGACGTTGAAACAGCATGACAACGAGTGATTTCTATCTCACGTTGCCTAGCAATGCGTCCATGCGCACGCACCCCAATAACACGCTGACCCACTACGTCACGACGCTACCGCGATGTATCCTACTACCACCAGGACAATGGGAGTGCGGACTGGTGGAGATACAGTACCCGCACAGTTGGTACAACGTCGTAGACGCCGACGCAGAGTTCGCTGTAACGCAACCGATAGACGAAGAGGAGATCCCGTGGTCCATGCTCACGAAGACTACCAGAATCGGACCCGGCCACTATAAAGATCCGTGATCACTCATCCTCGCCATCAACGCCGCTCTACGTCACGTGGCGGGGGTGGGACGGGTGAAACTGAGCTAAAGCATCGTCACGCATAAGATAACGGTGCACATGCCACCGAATACCGTCTTCCACTCCGCTATGCTGAACACCATTCTCGGCTTTCGCAAAGATACGCTGTCGGCTCTCCCGATGGATCCCGCGGCTCCAGAGAAAAAGGTATATATCACGGAAGCCGACACCGAGGTCATCATGGCACGAGGACTCGAATCGCTCCACGTCTACACGGATGTCGTGGAACCTCGAGTTGTCGGTGACAGCCTCGTACCACTGCTGTACATCGTCCCAATGAGCGGTAACCACGGCGACGTCATGTCGAAGTCCTTTGACAAGACTCACTACGTACCCGTGCTCTACAAAGAGTTTAACAAGATGGATATAGATATAAGAGACGACACCGGACAACACGTGCCATTCGAGGTCGGTAAGGTGACGTTGACACTTCATTTCCAACGGCGACGGACGGCACTGTTCTAGAGAGATGAATTACAACGACTACTACGCTCGTCAAGCGGGCGGTGCGCTTCCCTATTTCGCGGGTGCCCGATACCAACAAGGACACGGACTGGGAAGTCTATTCGGAGGTCTACTGCAAAGCGTCATGCCGCTCGTCAAGAGAGGTGCCGTGGCGTTGGGAAAGAGAGCTCTGTCGACCGGCGCGCGCATAGCCGACGACGTCCTGTCGGATCAGAACATCAAAACGGCCGCCAAACATCGCGTCACCGCTGCCGGTAGAGACATGATGAGCGACCTCTTGAACCCTGGCGTTCGACCGCGTAAGCGTTTAAAACACACACCCGCCGCGAAACGAGTCAGTACAGCCGGGAGACGCAAGAGGAAGCAGCGTCGTGAGGCCGATATATTCGACAATGGCGTTCGTGCATAAACTGTCGTGTGAGCTGATCTCTTCACCATGCCTCCGACTCAGACGAGCATCATCGATAGTCACATGGTACAACACCAACCGATGTCATCGCTCGTCTCAGGCGGACCGATCGAATTCGTCATACTCGGTTCAGGAGACGATTACATGGATCTCGCCAGCACGATGCTACACGTTCAGGCGAAGATGACGCGTGTCGACGGAACCGACCTCGCCGCCGCCGATCCCGTCGGACCCGTGAATAACTGGCTCCATTCGCTCTTCAGTCAGGTCGACGTCTACCTGAACGGAACGCTCGTGACTTCGTCGACCAACACGTACCCGTACCGCGCCTACATAGAGACGCTGCTCAGTTACGGCGACGATGCCAAGGAGACGCAACTGTCAAGTCAGATGTGGCACAAGGACACGGGCAATCGTATGGAGGCCGTCGAAATAGACGCCGGCGATGCATCCAACGCCGGGTTCGACACTAGACGCCGTATGATCGCCCAGAGTCGCGTCGTCGACATGATGGGTCGTCTCCACGTGGACCTGTTCCTACAGGATGAATTCCTCATCAACGGCGTCGAGGTCAAGATACGTCTGGTACGCTGCAAGGATTCGTTCGCGCTCATGGCCGGCGGCGCCAACCCCGACTACAAGATAAAGATCGTCAACGCTACACTGTTCGTCAAGAAGGCCACCCTGAATCCGGGCGTGCAGATGGCTCACATCAAAGCCCTAGAAAAAAACACCGCCAAGTATCCGATGCGACCCGTCGACTGCAAGGTCTACTCCATTCCCACAGGTACCCGCTCGCACACGCATGAGAATCTCTTTCTCGGCACTCTTCCGAAACGTCTCGTGTTGTGCTGCATCAATAACGACGCCTACAACGGAAGCTACGCCAGAAATCCCTTTCACGCTAAAAACAACCACACCAACTTCCTCGCCATGTACTTCAACGGACGACAGATACCCTCCAAATATTTTCAACCTAATTTCGACGACAATCTCTTTGTCAGGTGCCACCACAACCTGTTCACCTCCACGGGTAAGGTGTGGCAGGATGAAGGCAACGGCTTGACTCGCGCAGACTTCCGACACGGCTACACCTTCTTCGGCTTGGACCTCACTCCCGATGCGTGCGATGACTGCTGCTTCCATCTGGTACAAAAGGGCAACCTGCGCATCGAGATTCATTTCCGCGACTCGCTGACGACCACTGTGAACGTCATCGCCTACGCCGAGTTCGACACCGTGCTGGAGATCGACAAAAGCCGCAACGTCATCTACGACTACTGATGGAAACCCTGCAGCTCGTCCGTCTACTCACCCGTGATTCGCACGCCCGTGCCATCATGGGCGGGATCGTACCCAAAAAACGTACTACTCGCTCTCCAGATAGACGCTTACCCCGTCGCCTTCGTGTGCATCACGCACGACATGGGTAAACCCGGTGAACATTGGATAGCGCTCTATGTCGACGCCAACGGTCGCGGCGAATACTTCTGCTCTTACGGCTTGCCGCCACGACACGTCGAATTCCGTCGATTCTTGGATAAACATTGTGTAACATGGACTCATAATTCGAAGAGACTGCAGAGTGCCGTGTCTAACGTTTGTGGACAATACTGTGTTGCTTATCTCATGTTTCGTTGTCACGGACTTCCCATGAAGGAATTCGTGAACGGTTTCGGCACTGATCTGGTCACAAACGACTGCCGTGTATTCGATTGGCTTAAACAACTGCACTAACTGTGTTTCATTAACGGACAGGTATCATCATCATCATCATTATATGATTCGAGCCTATGGCGCGGTGCTCACACACCCCTAAGCTCACGGCCTCTGGCGCGGTGTTCGCTCACCCGTAAGTCGTACTACCATCCTACGAGCCACTGACGCGGTCATCATGACCCCTATGCTCACGACCTCTGTCGCGGTGTTCACTCACCCACAAGTCATGTCACAGTCCGCTTGTCTTCGGTTAATAAACCACGGTTTCATGTATGCTTCGTCAATAAAATTCGTGTGCACTCGTGTACTCTTGTGTTTCGTTTGTTCTTTCATACACGCACATTCATACACTCTACATATCTCTTACCCCCCGCAGGAGGCACTACCTCCATTAACCCACAGCTCGTAACACGCTCATTCACATATCTACAAAACAGCAGTCGCCAGGTGGCGCCACTCGTTACTATTCTTTCCGCTAGGGGGAGATAGGTCACGTGTGCGCTGCCATCTTAGATATGGACCATGGGGGTGCAAAAATTCCTCAGGATGAGGTCCCAAAATCGCGTCTCTACTACTTGCATAGTTTTCATCTATTGTTTGAACATTAAAGGGAATAAAAACATATATTGCTTGAATTCATGTTACATTACATCCTGCTATCTATTTCCACGTCCACCAAGCAAACAAAATGAAAAAAATTCAATGAATTAGAAATTCCACATTTTATGCTGTACATCCGGACATTTTCGAATATGCATATTTTTTGCGCGCTTTTCGGGAAGCCGAGATGTGGCGTCACTTATGACTCAAACTCGCATCAGGCCGACCCTTTCCATGCATTCAGAGCATGTTTACAAGTATAGTTTTTGGGTCGAAACGAACGTCAGAATGAGTTATTGTGCAATTTTCCGACGTAATACAAACACTAGTCATCATAGAGGAAGAAGCAGTTATCTTACGGTTCCACATGAATCGAATTTTATTGAAAACAACGTATGCGAATGGGCTTACAAGTCGACTAAGTTTCGCCGAGCTTGGGCTCGTTTTCAGAATAATTATATCGAATGCAACCAACGGGAAATAATCTACATCAATAAACATACATAGCAAACATATAGTGTATCCAGCTACATAAAGTAACGTGTATAATCTCATAATATCACTGGAATATCGATATATGAAGGAGTTGTACAAGTTATCATAACAACTGAAATCAGTCAGCGAATTTCTGCCGGCCCTGATAGCTCACTTGGTAAACGCGTTGGTTCATTGGCGTTTGTTTTACAATCGGGCGACGCCGGTTCAATCCTGACAGCATGCAAATTATTGATTTTCTTTACACCTTTTTTGTTTATGTTTTCACGAAGTAATATAAACCAAATCATTTAGTATACTATGATGCACTGTTTGTATTTTTTTTTTTTTTAGTAATTATTTATTCGCCACAAATGAAAATATGGTCATTATATATAACGATGTTTCTAAATTGTATTTATCCAGACAGATCACAATCTTTTTCACATATATAATTACAATATATTACTGTACAATATATTTACAATTAATAAATTATATATCCATTACATTATATTTGTTTGGATAAATAAAATTTAGAAACATCGTTATATAATGACCATATTTTCATTTTTGGGGCGAATAAATAATTACTACAAAAATAAAAATTATTTATAAACAGTGCATCATAGTATACTAAATGATTTGGTTTATATTACTTGGTGAAAACATAAACAAAAAAGGTGTAAAGAAAATCAATAATTTGCATGCTGTCAGGATTGAACCGGCGTCGCCCGATTGTAAAACAAACGCCAATAAACCAACGCATTTTCCAAGTGAGCTATCAGGGACGGCAGAAATTCGCTGACTGATTTCAGTTGATATGATAACTTGTACAACTCCTCCTTCATACATCAATATTCTAGTGATATTATGAGATTTTACACGTTACTTTCTGTAGCTGGATACGATATATGTTTGCTATGTATGTATATTGGTGTACATTATCTCCCGTTGGTTGCATTCGATATAATTATTCTGCAAACGAGCCCAAGCTCGGCGAAACCTAGTCGACTTGTACTACAAGTTGTAGGCTCATTCGCATTCATTGTTTTGAATAAAATTGAATTTATGTGGAACCGTAAGATAACTGCTTGTTCCTCTATGATGACTAGTGTTTGCATTACATCGGATTATTGCATAACAACTCATTCTGACGCTCGTTTCGACCCCAACATTATCCATGTAAACATGCTCTGAATGCATAGAAAGGGTCGGCCTGCTGCGAGTGTGAGTCATGTGTGACGTTAAGATACCACGTGATCGCCTAGCTCATTAAAATTTTATTTTCCGCGGGAATCGCTACACAGACAGGTTTAAAATCGAATTTATGCTACAAATGTATTTTTCTGTATTTTTTTAATGTTCTCGAATGTTACATGCAATATTAAACTTTCTGTACACATGGAAAACGGATTTTAGCTAATGCCTTGTTTTTATTTCCTTTAAGCCTTTATGTGCATTTGTTTCTTTCTTAAAATAGTAAATTAATTTGTTTAGCAAATTTCAAAATGACTTGTAAACTAAAAATAATACTAAAATAAATATTCCGTGGAGAATGTCTGAGACAACGAATGCATGTAAACACACACTTTATTCTTTTTAATGTAGAACCCTATTAATTTTTTTTAATATGAATGGTTTGTTGATCTAACCATTTTAGCCAACCATATATTTGGTGTTTTCCATATATTTATGGAGTCTACATTAGAAAAGTATATCCTACGATTTAACAACTTTGTAATTGCGTAGTGTGATGTTTTATTACTGTTAAATAGTGATCGATCTTCGTTTGAAACATTGATTCAACCGTACGTGAACTGGGATGTGGGATAAAATTGAGTCGACAAAGTTCACTACATGTGTCGATGGTAGGGTCAATGCCTTCCTACTACAGGGTTATGCACGCTGAATCGTGCACGACAAGAATGCACGCACTCTAGGGGCGACACTCCCTGCAAACGAACACAAATTACAAACAACACTCAATATTTGTATCCCTAATTCCCCAATTACCGGTAATTACACAGCAGTTCTTTGGTTCAGTTGAAAAACTATTATTTTTGACTTTCACAGGAGATAAAGTACCATGTAGTTAGCATGCATACTGTGTGAAACAATTAAATTAATGGGCCTCGTTTAAATAATAAAAAATAAATAAAAACAGTTCTGTTATCTGTATAAATTGTTTTGCGTTTCGAGGAGGAGTACAAATGTCAAAACCAGCCGATCCTCGCATTGAATAACCACTGTGCTAACAACAATACTTATGTACAATGTAGGCCTAAGATCTAATTCCCTTGTATTTTGTTGTAGGGCATACGATCACTTTATTTTCTGTAGAATAAAACAGCACAATAATGATAGTAGTATAACACGTAGGCTACAAAATTAGCTAGATATAGCTACACTTTGCACGTAAACAATGTTTGTAAATACAGGTAGTCCAATTATGCGGAATAATGCCCGTGCCCATCTACAAGTGTTCCGAACTACCTAGTATGCACAGACAGACTCGTAGGACGTTGTCAGGGCCGTAGCTAGCGGGTACAGTTGCCCCCCCCAGTCAAATACAAAAAACGTGTCCTTTTAGTTTAAACGTGCCGTCATTGTCTAGCCTATATTACTGGTGTCATTTCTGTTTTTGTGATTCCATGCTCATTTATTGGTCAAAGTGCCTTATTGTCCTAACTTAGCTCAGTTCCAGCCATCCGGAATCTGTTGACAATGTATCAAAGATTACGTGGTTTCTAGGAGGAAGCGGGGCGCGGAAGGCCCTATTTCTTCAATCGTCACGAAAGGGCCTGGACGAAGAATTATCGGAGTTGCTATAACAAAGCATATAAGTGATGATGCTCTCAAAAATGGGTCGCGCAAGAAAACTGTCCCAAAGTTCTGCGCAACAAGATGGTCGACGACATTAGAAACTCTGTCAGCACTCATCGCAAAATACAAAACTGTATTGGACGTGCTGGCCGGCATCGAACGAGCCAGCACCGGTGACGCACGAAATGATGCAGCCGCGTACGGCAGTCTTCTAGAATTTTAATAAATCAGAAACTTTAATTTTTCATATCCAAGATTAATTTACCTGGTAGAGGCTTTCGTCAACGTAAGCCTCTACCAGGTAAATTAAATACATCTTGGATATGAAAAATGAAAGTTTCTAATTTGAAAACGAACTATCCTGAAGAATGTTCAGTAATCTTAGAAGTTTAACAATTCATCGTGTCCCTAGTGATGGCTCAGAAGGTGCTTAGTTTTCCGTGACCAAGATCCTCCAAGCCAACCAGTGCAATGCATACGAAGACATTTCGTTGGCGTGTAAATGCACCCGGGACTGCAGGACCATCCCATCAGGGTGGGATGAAATATGGGCTTATATGGCGCCGCGTTGGGCTTGTGGCCAAGTCTACAGGTATTGAGATTCGTAAACCAAGAACAGCACAGCTTCAACGCCATCGCGCCAATGCTGGAGGCACGGATCGACAAACAGCTGACTACTATCGCATCAATATATTTTACACATTTATTGTAAGGTATTGCTTGTATAATATGTTTTGTATATGTATTATATAACGTACAAACAACACGTCGAGAGAATATGTTTATACGCTGCTATCTGGATACACAGCTACACTGATCTAAATCCTAGGCTAGACTGATTCACTACACTAACAGCGGCAGCGCCCACTATTCTATGCTAATTAGAGTCCAAAGGTTGCTGCTAGGCAATCAGTCCAAATATACCCTCCCTGCTGGGCATCAATTGGGGTATCTCGTGACATCCCTTTTTGTTTAATTTTTGTTGTTTTGTTTTTCAGTTTAGGTATTCACATTTCATTCATTAGCCGTCGTGGTGGCTTAATGTCAACACGATCAGTGATTCACCTCTCATTAATGAGCCGTCGTGGTGGCTTAATGTCAACACGATCAGTGATTCACATCTCATTAATGAGCCGTCGTGGTGGCTTAATGTCAACACGATCTCGAAGTGTCATGCGTCTTGCACTTGGCTCGTCTCGCCTCGGCATAATGCCCGGTATCCCCCGCGGCGTGTTCGGACGAGGACACGGCGATAACGGAATGTCAACAACAAGAACAGCCGGCTTGTAGATCGTTACACGGGGCACGTACGGAATCTCCCACGTCTGGCGTTACGTCATGAGCAACAGTCACTGAGGGCGCCGATTCGTTGGTTGCCCTCAACTGTCGTCTGTTGAGCCGATAGGTGTGTCGACATCCACGGCCGGTGTAGGATCGCTGTCCTAGCGCTCGTTTACATACACCCAAACTCCAAGTGTTGCGTCCAGGCAGTTTCATCCGGACTGCCTGTCCAACATTTAGTTCTTTCAGCGGCTTTGAGTGAGTGTCGTAATGTCGTTGGTACTTTCATTTTCGTTGTTCGATAACATCGCTGGCATTTCTTCCATGGATGTTTGGTGCAAGTAGACTGTTTCGCGTCTTAGTTCGGGGTGACATCAAACGTTGTACGGCCGAGCTTTGCAAGCCTTCTGTCGGTGTGTTACGCCATTCCAGAATAGCTTTCAGTGGGTCGCTTCCAGTTTGGCCTTCTTGAGCAAAGCTGTGTGCTGGCGGTGAGCAGGCCATACACTCTCCCCACTGCCATCCTTGTACGTGACTTCCGCCACTTCCAAATTGACCTTTTTCGGGAAGATATCGCCTACCAGTGCGAACAAATTCAGCCCGCAGCCCGCCCCGCATATTTTGCCACATCCTGGCCCGCAGGCCGCCCCATCCCGCAGTAACTTGGCTCGAAACCCGCCCCGCAGTAATTAGTCAAAAGTCAGCCCGCACCCGCCCCGCAGCCCACAACAGATGACATGGAATCATTAAAAATATATCCACTTTATTAATCGTTGTTGTTTACAATAATTATTAACAAATGCACGGCGCTGGGTGACAACCATGTCGTACTTGGAATTCTATCTTTAAGAAAAATAGAACCTTTGTCATTATAATGTAAATGCCTGAAGGTGATAAGCAGACCTGGGGCAAAGTAAAGGTACGAGAACAAATTTTAACGTATTTTAAAATTATTAATTAAACTAATTGATATAACTCAGCACAAGTGAATATTCAATGGCGGTTGATCATTTTTTATGAGGAACAATGAAATTCACACCGCTGGCATTAATTTCAGTGGCATCCTATGATCTTATAATCTATTTGCCATTGAACTGCATGAACACGAGTTGTTCAAAAGTTGAGTCTGGTGCACAAAGGCAGTGTTTCAATTTGCAATCTGCTGATATTAGAATTAGTTAGCAATTTATATTTTCTGATCGTAGACTACTGATTGTTGAGAGGGTTTTCACATGTCCATATAACAGACTCAAAATCCCCTCTGGACCAGGCTACTGGCACCGGATTATACTAGTGTAGAAGGCAGTTTGACTTGAGCCATCTTACTTCTACAGAGGAAAACTGACAGTTCTTGTTCTTATCAGTTAGGCATTGTCAGCCAGTGCCAAGTGGCATGGTCTCCAGTCTCCACACACCAAAGGCATTTCCTGTCTAATTGGTGGGGTAACTGCTCTTTATGGACATCCTGGTGGCTTAATTACACAAATAGATTGATGGCCTGAACTGATACTTCCTCCTGGAAGAAGCCACTAATCACACCTGACTGAAGCTGGCAAGGCAGGCCAGCACATGTTATCATAACACTGTTTAAACACAGACAAAAGGGCAATCTGGTAATCCCCAATTAATTAGCTCAAAGAATGTCCCACGTTTGAGTAACTGGTGACCATTAATGAGTTACAAAAATCAACTTCTAGTGTCACTGAATCCATGGATCGTAACATTCTTCTTGGTTGGTACACATTCAGCATGTCCGATATATATCCTGGAGCCTGTCCATGTAGGTCTTTACATCTGTGCATCAGGATTTTAAATTGCACACGATAATTAACAGGTAACCAGTGCAGGTTTTTCAACACTGGTGTGATGTGGCTGTAGCGTGATGTTCTGGTTACAATCCGTGCCGCGGTGTTCTGTACACGTTGTAACTTGTTAATTGATGTCTGGTGCAATCCACTGAGCAGAGCATTACAATAGTCTAGACGTGATGTTACAAGCCCGTTGACTAGTGATTGAGTAGCATCATTTGTGAGATAACGCCTAATGTGCCCAATGTTGCGGAGGTGATAATATTCAGACCTACAGACACAGTCGAAGATAACACCCAGGTTTTTCACACTGTTCACTGATGTAATGTCAGTGTCGCCAACAGTAACAGTAACGTTGTCCATCTGCTTGGCGTTATGCTTGGATGTGAACAACACAACATCAGTCTTTTCACTATTCAGTTTTAGCATGTTTGCGTGCATCCATCTTTCAATGTCCGTGAGGCACCTCTCAATGAGTTCCTGGGATTCTGCTTGGGCTACACCATCCTTCGGCTTGAACGAGATGTACAACTGGGTGTCATCCGCATAGAAGTGATAACACAGTCCATACCGACGGATAATGGCTCCTAGTGGTTTTGAGTACATGATGTATTTCTTCAGGCCAAGTACCGAGCCTTGTGGTACACCATGTTCCAGGAGAACTGGATTGGAGTGCTCGCCATCTATGACCACTACCTGGTAACGGTCGTGGAGATACGATGCTATCCAGCCGAGAGCAGCTCCGGAGATTCCGAATAAGTTCTCAAAACGATTCAACAGAATTCCGTGATCGAGAGTGTCGAACGCAGCCGACAGATCGAGCATGACCAACACTGTGACACAACCATTATCCAGAGACTCGAGGATATCGCTTTGTACCTTGAGGAGCGCCGTTTCGGTCGAGTGAGATCTACAGTAGACTGACTGAAGCTCCTCGTGAAGACCATTACTCACCAGGTGGCGCTCAGTCCGTGTATCTACAACCTTCTCTACCACCTTAGCAATGAAAGGAAGGTTGGACACAGGTCTGTAGTGTTTCAGGATGTCTGGATCGAGTGTTGATTTCTTGAGTCGTGGTCGTATATGAGCACACTTGAATGCACGAGGCACACAGCTACTATTCATAGAGGCATTGACAATCGCGGTGATAATAGGGAGTAGCTAATCTACACACAACTTTAGAAGCCATGTGGGCACCGGATCGAGGTCGCAGGATTTATCAGGTGACTTCAGGATGAAGGTCTTCACTTCATCATCAGATGCGCGAGTAAACCTCTCCAGTGGTGTAGTTACAGATGAGGCGTCAACGTCCTGGTCAACGCCATGCAACTGGTCCGTATGGAGGCCACGTCGGATGTGTTGTATCTTCTCCATAAAGAAAGAGCTAAACACCTCAGTTAGTTCACTGGGAGACGCCGTTTGAAGAAAAGATGGAGACCCCCTTTCACCAAGTAGGTGTTTCGCCACTTTGTAGATGCCCTTCTGGTCATGGGTGCAGGCAGTGATTTTTTCCGAATAGTATGCTATCCTAGTTTGTTTTATGAGATTGTTCACCACAACACATTGGTCTCTATATATCTGGTGGTTAACAGTCAAGCGATTCTGCTGCCATCGTCGTTCCAGCTTCCATCGGAGATGTTTAGCCTCATGTAATTCATCAGTGTATACCATGGGCAATCTGGATGTTGGGTGATTGTTTTAGTACGAAGTGGTGCGTGCTTACCAATGAGCGATGTGAGTCCTTCATTAAAAGCACTCACCAAACCATCCACATCACCATCCGTAGTTTGTAACATGGGGGAAGCCACAATGTCCTGCTTAAAAGCTTCCACGTCTATGGCACGTAGCTTCCTGAATAAAACAGTCTTCTGTATGGGAACAGGTTTGGCAAGGGTCGTGGTGAAACCGACAGCGAAGTGGTCACGTGTAAGTTTCCCACGGTGATGTCAGATACGATGTGACTGGTGTCTCTGCTGATCACGACATCCAACGTATGGCCGAGCACATGGGTCGGTTCATGTACATGTTGTAGGCCACACGCTTTGATTGTATCCATAAATTGCTGAGCATCACGATCGCTTTCGACACCAACGTGAAAGTTAAGGTCTCCAACTATCAGAATCTCCTTGTCGTGAGCAGCGTAGCTGGCGAGAAATACAGACCACTGGTCTAAGAATTGGGGAATGGTCAGGCCATTATGCTTTGATGGTGGGGGTCGATACACTACGGCCAGACGCACAGTTGTGTCACCCGTATCCAGATCACAATCCATGTGTTCAAAGTTTGTGTAGTCGCCAGTGGTAGTGGAGCCATGGAGGCGGAATTATATGGCAGACTTATAAAACAATGCCACACCACCTCCATTTCTACAGCCGGGACGGGGTACATGTTTCATGGTATACCCAGAAGGGACCAACTCACCAATGCATTTCTTGTCTACGGAAGTCCCCAGGCATGTCTCTGTGAGAGCAACAACATCATAGTCCTGTGTAATAATGTATCGCTCAGAGACAAAGCCTTGTTCTTGATGGATCTTGGATTAAGGCAACATACCCGAAGATACTTCTTCGCAGGTTGTACATGCACA
>CM034536.1:20509856-20595761 GCA_020002185.1 Paraescarpia echinospica | reverse complement strand
CTTCCTATTCTATCTTTCCTAAACATTACATATCCTGTTAGTCCCAATTCGGCATCTGATATATCAGTGGTGGCCCACGATTCGGTTATACCTATTATGTGAGAGTCAATATCTTCTACCATAATGTTTAGTTCACTTCTTTTGTTTACTATGCTCCTTGCATTTAAACAAATGCATTTATATCCTGATTCAGAACAGTTTCCCAGGCTGTTCTTTGCCGATTTATTTCTGCTGTCTTTATCTATGCCTCCAGTTTCAGGCTTCTCTGTGAATCCCCCCTGCGAATCTAGTTTAAATAGATGCAGCCTGTCCTACTGTCAACAGATTGCAGCAAGTTCTCTGAGAAAACTGCTGCCCCCTTTCCACTTAGATGTAGGCCATCTCTCATGTACATATCTTCCCTCCCAACAAAGTATCCCCATAAATCTACTAATCCCACCCCCTCTTCTTTACACATCTGCTCAACTAGTGCGTTGATCGCCATCCTCTTGCAGTTTCTATATGTCGGCCCCCTTCCTCCCATTACTGGCAAAATTCCTGAGAGGATAATCTGTTCTACTCTTGTCTTCTTTAACTTCTTCACTAACTGTCTGTACTTCTGAACTATCCCAGTTGTTCCCTCCCTCTCTGCGTTATTTGTCCCTACATGTACTAGTATAGAACCTCCCTTGCCATGCCCCAGTACCTTCTCTACCCTTTCAGTTACATGTTCTATCCTAGCCCCCGGTAGACAAACAACGACGTCCTCCTCCTCGCTTAGAGTCTTATCTGTCTTTTTCATAATCGAATCGCCCATAAACACCCTCTCTTTCCTCATTGCCCCCTCAATCACTGCCTCAGTGTAGCTCTTTCTACGGTTTGCATCTGTCTGGTTGTAATCTTGTTCCCCTGTCTTCTGCTCTCCCGTCACAATCTCGTCCGTTCCATTCTTTCCTGACGCTGTTTCTCTTGTCACCTTTCTTCCTGTCATCGCCCCTCCCGACTTCTCTTCTGTCACATGTACTCTCACTTCCTTTCTTCCCGCCATCTTTCCTCCCATTGCATTTCCTTCTCTCCTCTCCCGTCTCTTTTTCCCTCCTACCTCTTTCTCTACGGTCACTTTCTCTCCTGCCACCTTCACACCTGTCACATTTCCTGCCGTCGATCCTCCACTTTCTTCCCCTCCGATCACCTTCCCTCCTCTCAGTCTCCTTTCCTCGGTCTTGTTGCCACTACTCTGCTCCTTCAGTTTCACAGTATTCCCAACTTTATCCCTGTCGTCTCTCTCCATTCCATCTGTCTCCTTGCTGATTCTCATCTCCATCCCCTTCACAATATCTACCAACCTAGCTACCTCTTTCTCCAGACATTTCACCTTCCAACACCCCACGCACTGAAAGGTGAATCCCTCTTCCTTGGTTTCTGTCCATGACTTCGTACAGCCGGATAAGGCAAAATCTACCCAACTGTGGCAGTCGTCGCACACCAAGTGTCTCTTTGCCTTGACTTGCCGCTTGCAAGGCGCCATATCAGAATTTATTTAATAATAATAATCTAATTAGCTATTTAAAATAGTTTTGTCAACTGTGTTTACACTATTCACTGTCTATGTAGTCTTTAAGAAGACTGTTTTCTGTGCACAAATGTTACACTTTTCGTAAGATTGCGTACGCTAGACTGCCTTATTTATTTAGGTTATACAGCGCCCTAGCGAATAAGAGAGACACTAGCTACATAAACTTAGTTCGCCCGATTATCGCAAATGCTTAATTTTAACAACAAAGCTACCTTATCAAAATGTCTAGCAGGTACTGACTTACACAGATATTATCTTATGTAGGTAGTTTATGGTTGTTACTTTATCACCTATATATTCTACCACATAACGAGGTTTGTTAAATCTTGTTTACTAACTTATCGTAGCCGTAAGCTAACGTACCCTATTATCACTCACTAGACTAAAGTGTCCTAAAATACTTTATCTAACTAACTTTAAGCACAACTGCTACTCAATATATGTTTACTGCTACTTTATGGATGATATTAAGCCAAGAATAATACTTATCAATCAGTAATTCCACTTGCTTATGAACTTTGATACACCACCAATTTCAACGATCTATCTCCGCCAAATATAGCCTCGAATGACATTGACAATGTATCAAAGATTACGTGGTTTCTAGGAGGAAGCGGGGCGCGGAAGGCCCTATTTCTTCAATCGTCACGAAAGGGCCTGGACGAAGAATTATCGGAGTTGCTATAACAAAGCATATAAGTGATGATGCTCTCAAAAATGGGTCGCGCAAGCAAACTGTCCCAAAGTTCTGCGCAACAAGATGGTCGACGACATTAGAAACTCTGTCAGCACTCATCGCAAAATACAAAACTGTATTGGACGTGCTGGCCGGCATCGAACGAGCCAGCACCGGTGACGCACGAAATGATGCAGCCGCGTACGGCAGTCTTCTAGAATTTTAATAAATCAGAAACTTTAATTTTTCATATCCAAGATTAATTTACCTGGTAGAGGCTTTCGTCAACGTAAGCCTCTACCAGGTAAATTAAATACATCTTGGATATGAAAAATGAAAGTTTCTAATTTGAAAACGAACTATCCTGAAGAATGTTCAGTAATCTTAGAAGTTTAACAATTCATCGTGTCCCTAGTGATGGCTCAGAAGGTGCTTAGTTTTCCGTGACCAAGATCCTCCAAGCCAACCAGTGCAATGCATACGAAGACATTTCGTTGGCGTGTAAATGCACCCGGGACTGCAGGACCATCCCATCAGGGTGGGATGAAATATGGGCTTATATAGCGCCGCGTTGGGCTTGTGGCCAAGTCTACAGGTATTGAGATTCGTAAACCAAGAACAGCACAGCTTCAACGCCATCGCGCCAATGCTGGAGGCACGGATCGACAAACAGCTGACTACTATCGCATCAATATATTTTACACATTTATTGTAAGGTATTGCTTGTATAATATGTTTTGTATATGTATTATATAACGTACAAACAACACGTCGAGAGAATATGTTTATACGCTGCTATCTGGATACACAGCTACACTGATCTAAATCCTAGGCTAGACTGATTCACTACACTAACAGCGGCAGCGCCCACTATTCTATGCTAATTAGAGTCCAAAGGTTGCTGCTAGGCAATCAGTCCAAATATACCCTCCCTGCTGGGCATCAATTGGGGTATCTCGTGACATCCCTTTTTGTTTAATTTTTGTTGTTTTGTTTTTCAGTTTAGGTATTCACATTTCATTCATTAGCCGTCGTGGTGGCTTAATGTCAACACGATCAGTGATTCACCTCTCATTAATGAGCCGTCGTGGTGGCTTAATGTCAACACGATCAGTGATTCACATCTCATTAATGAGCCGTCGTGGTGGCTTAATGTCAACACGATCTCGAAGTGTCATGCGTCTTGCACTTGGCTCGTCTCGCCTCGGCATAATGCCCGGTATCCCCCGCGGCGTGTTCGGACGAGGACACGGCGATAACGGAATGTCAACAACAAGAACAGCCGGCTTGTAGATCGTTACACGGGGCACGTACGGAATCTCCCACGTCTGGCGTTACGTCATGAGCAACAGTCACTGAGGGCGCCGATTCGTTGGTTGCCCTCAACTGTCGTCTGTTGAGCCGATAGGTGTGTCGACATCCACGGCCGGTGTAGGATCGCTGTCCTAGCGCTCGTTTACATACACCCAAACTCCAAGTGTTGCGTCCAGGCAGTTTCATCCGGACTGCCTGTCCAACATTTAGTTCTTTCAGCGGCTTTGAGTGAGTGTCGTAATGTCGTTGGTACTTTCATTTTCGTTGTTCGATAACATCGCTGGCATTTCTTCCATGGATGTTTGGTGCAAGTAGACTGTTTCGCGTCTTAGTTCGGGGTGACATCAAACGTTGTACGGCCGAGCTTTGCAAGCCTTCTGTCGGTGTGTTACGCCATTCCAGAATAGCTTTCAGTGGGTCGCTTCCAGTTTGGCCTTCTTGAGCAAAGCTGTGTGCTGGCGGTGAGCAGGCCATACACTCTCCCCACTGCCATCCTTGTACGTGACTTCCGCCACTTCCAAATTGACCTTTTTCGGGAAGATATCGCCTACCAGTGCGAACAAATTCAGCCCGCAGCCCGCCCCGCATATTTTGCCACATCCTGGCCCGCAGGCCGCCCCGTCCCGCAGTAACTTGGCTCGAAACCCGCCCCGCAGTAATTAGTCAAAAGTCAGCCCGCACCCGCCCCGCAGCCCACAACAGATGACATGGAATCATTAAAAATATATCCACTTTATTAATCGTTGTTGTTTACAATAATTATTAACAAATGCACGGCGCTGGGTGACAACCATGTCGTACTTGGAATTCTATCTTTAAGAAAAATAGAACCTTTGTCATTATAATGTAAATGCCTGAAGGTGATAAGCAGACCTGGGGCAAAGTAAAGGTACGAGAACAAATTTTAACGTATTTTAAAATTATTAATTAAACTAATTGATATAACTCAGCACAAGTGAATATTCAATGGCGGTTGATAATTTTTTATGAGGAACAATGAAATTCACACCGCTGGCATTAATTTCAGTGGCATCCTATGATCTTATAATCTATTTGCCATTGAACTGCATGAACACGTGTTGTTCAAAAGTTGAGTCTGGTGCACAAAGGCAGTGTTTCAATTTGCAATCTGCTGATATTAGAATTAGTTAGCAATTTATATTTTCTGATCGTAGACTACTGATTGTTGAGAGGGTTTTCACATGTCCATATAACAGACTCAAAATCCCCTCTGGACCAGGCTACTGGCACCGGATTATACTAGTGTAGAAGGCAGTTTGACTTGAGCCATCTTACTTCTACAGAGGAAAACTGACAGTTCTTGTTCTTATCAGTTAGGCATTGTCAGCCAGTGCCAAGTGGCATGGTCTCCAGTCTCCACACACCAAACGCATTTCCTGTCTAATTGGTGGGGTAACTGCTCTTTATGGACATCCTGGTGGCTTAATTACACAAATAGATTGATGGCCTGAACTGATACTTCCTCCTGGAAGAAGCCACTAATCACACCTGACTGAAGCTGGCAAGGCAGGCCAGCACATGTTATCATAACACTGTTTAAACACAGACAAAAGGGCAATCTGGTAATCCCCAATTAATTAGCTCAAAGAATGTCCCACGTTTGAGTAACTGGTGACCATTAATGAGTTACAAAAATCAACTTCTAGTGTCACTGAATCCATGGATCGTAACATTCTTCTTGGTTGGTACACATTCAGCATGTCCGATATATATCCTGGAGCCTGTCCATGTAGGTCTTTACATCTGTGCATCAGGATTTTAAATTGCACACGATAATTAACAGGTAACCAGTGCAGGTTTTTCAACACTGGTGTGATGTGGCTGTAGCGTGATGTTCTGGTTACAATCCGTGCCGCGGTGTTCTGTACACGTTGTAACTTGTTAATTGATGTCTGGTGCAATCCACTGAGCAGAGCATTACAATAGTCTAGACGTGATGTTACAAGCCCGTTGACTAGTGATTGAGTAGCATCATTTGTGAGATAACGCCTAATGTGCCCAATGTTGCGGAGGTGATAATATTCAGACCTACAGACACAGTCGAAGATAACACCCAGGTTTTTCACACTGTTCACTGATGTAATGTCAGTGTCGCCAACACGCACAGTAACGTTGTCCATCTGCTTGGCGTTATGCTTGGATGTGAACAACACAACATCAGTCTTTTCACTATTCAGTTTTAGCATGTTTGCGTGCATCCATCTTTCAATGTCCGTGAGGCACCTCTCAATGAGTTCCTGGGATTCTGCTTGGGCTACACCATCCTTCGGCTTGAACGAGATGTACAACTGGGTGTCATCCGCATAGAAGTGATAACACAGTCCATACCGACGGATAATGGCTCCTAGTGGTTTTGAGTACATGATGTATTTCTTCAGGCCAAGTACCGAGCCTTGTGGTACACCATGTTCCAGGAGAACTGGATTGGAGTGCTCGCCATCTATGACCACTACCTGGTAACGGTCGTGGAGATACGATGCTATCCAGCCGAGAGCAGCTCCGGAGATTCCGAATAAGTTCTCAAAACGATTCAACAGAATTCCGTGATCGAGAGTGTCGAACGCAGCCGACAGATCGAGCATGACCAACACTGTGACACAACCATTATCCAGAGACTCGAGGATATCGCTTTGTACCTTGAGGAGCGCCGTTTCGGTCGAGTGAGATCTACAGTAGACTGACTGAAGCTCCTCGTGAAGACCATTACTCACCAGGTGGCGCTCAGTCCGTGTATCTACAACCTTCTCTACCACCTTAGCAATGAAAGGAAGGTTGGACACAGGTCTGTAGTGTTTCAGGATGTCTGGATCGAGTGTTGATTTCTTGAGTCGTGGTCGTATATGAGCACACTTGAATGCACGAGGCACACAGCTACTATTCATAGAGGCATTGACAATCGCGGTGATAATAGGGAGTAGCTAATCTACACACAACTTTAGAAGCCATGTGGGCACCGGATCGAGGTCGCAGGATTTATCAGGTGACTTCAGGATGAAGGTCTTCACTTCATCATCAGATGCGCGAGTAAACCTCTCCAGTGGTGTAGTTACAGATGAGGCGTCAACGTCCTGGTCAACGCCATGCAACTGGTCCGTATGGAGGCCACGTCGGATGTGTTGTATCTTCTCCATAAAGAAAGAGCTAAACATCTCAGTTAGTTCACTGGGAGACGCCGTTTGAAGAAAAGATGGAGACCCCCTTTCACCAAGTAGGTGTTTCGCCACTTTGTAGATGCCCTTCTGGTCATGGGTGCAGGCAGTGATTTTTTCCGAATATCCTGGTTTTTTCCGAATATCCTGGTTTGTTTTATGAGATTGTTCACCACAACACATTGGTCTCTATATATCTGGTGGTTAACAGTCAAGCGATTCTGCTGCCATCGTCGTTCCAGCTTCCATCGGAGATGTTTAGCCTCATGTAATTCATCAGTGTATACCATGGGCAATCTGGATGTTGGGTGATTGTTTTAGTATGAAGTGGTGCGTGCTTACCAATGAGCGATGTGAGTCCTTCATTAAAAGCACTCACCAAACCATCCACATCACCATCCGTAGTTTGTAACATGGGGGAAGCCACAATGTCCTGCTTAAAAGCTTCCACGTCTATGGCACGTAGCTTCCTGAAGAAAACAGTCTTCTGTATGGGAACAGGTTTGGCAAGGGTCGTGGTGAAACCGACAGCGAAGTGGTCACGTGTAAGTTTCCCACGGTGATGTCAGATACGATGTGACTGGTGTCTCTGCTGATCACGACATCCAACGTATGGCCGAGCACATGGGTCGGTTCACGTACATGTTGTAGGCCACACGCTTTGATTGTATCCATAAATTGCTGAGCATCACGATCGCTTTCGACACCAACGTGAAAGTTAAGGTCTCCAACTATCAGAATCTCCTTGTCGTGAGCAGCGTAGCTGGCGAGAAATACAGACCACTGGTCTAAGAATTGGGGAATGGTCAGGCCATTATGCTTTGATGGTGGGGGTCGATACACTACGGCCAGACGCACAGTTGTGTCACCCGTATCCAGATCACAATCCATGTGTTCAAAGTTTGTATAGTCGCCAGTGGTAGTGGAGCCATGGAGGCGGAATTATATGGCAGACTTATAAAACAATGCCACACCACCTCCATTTCTACAGCCGGGACGGGGTACATGTTTCATGGTATACCCAGAAGGGACCAACTCACCAATGCATTTCTTGTCTACGGAAGTCCCCAGGCATGTCTCTGTGAGAGCAACAACATCATAGTCCTGTGTAATAATGTATCGCTCAGAGACAAAGCCTTGTTCTTGATGGATCTTGGATTAAGGCAACATACCCGAAGATACTTCTTCGCAGGTTGTACATGCACATAGTCACATTTAATCTTCACCAAATTATTCTTGTTTACACCTAATGCACTAGTGATCTGACCATGACCATGGACACTGAATTGTTTATGTTGACATGCACTTGCCCCACTTCTAGGAATAGACCTCACAATACTGTTATGGTGTGTTGGTGGTGGTCGATGACCGATCACAGTAGATATCCGTATCTGTATTGCGCAACTCTGGCCACAGTCCGTCGCTAGGCCAGTATTGTTCGTGCTAGTGGGCGGCATTACCTTTGACCGCGACCATTGTCTTTGACCACCTCTGGTCCCCCTGTGGGTCGGCCTAGCGTTGCAGATTTAACAAGATTTAACAAGATTGCCATCCAGATAATTAACTCTAGATGGCAGGTGGACAAGGAAGCCCTTTGGCTTATCGAGAGTCCAACCCTTTTATCTACATATATCCAGCCCTTCTGAGGTATGTGTCGATTTTATTTTTAAACATATTCACACTACTAGCACCCACACAATCATCAGATAATCTGTTCCATACATTCACAGTCCTTTGTGAAAATGAAAACTTTCTTACGTCTAATCTACACTGTTCCTTTACTAATGTAACTTCATGTCCTCTAGTCTTTCTATCTTTCTTAACTGAAAAAAACATATTTCTATCAATATTTTCATAACCATTCAATATTTTAAACACTTCTATCTGATCTCCTCTCAATCTCCTGGTCTCTAGTGTTGTTAAACGACATTCTTTTAGGCGTTTTTCATAACTAAGATCCCTCAGTTTTGGTATCATTTTAGTCGCTCTCCTCTGTACTCTTTCTAACATATCTATGTCCTTCTTGCGGTATGGCCTCCACGCTTGTATACAATATTCTAAATGAGGCCTAACTATTGTTTTGTACAGCGGTATTATTAGTTCTTTTTCTTTATATGCTATATTTCGCCTAATCAATCCAAGGATTTGATTTCCTTTTGAAGCTGCAATTCCACACTGCTCTGAAACCTTCATGTCAGCACTAATTGTCAGCCCTAAGTCTTTTTCTTTTACAGTAGTATTTAGTACAGTTCCCCCCATTGTATATTCTACATATTCGTTCCCATGTCCTGTGTGAAGACATTTACATTTCCCAAAATTGAACAACATTTGCCACTTTTCAGACCATTTGATCAACCTGTCAAGATCATCCTGTAAATGCTGTCTATCTCCATCACTTTTAATCCTTCTAAACACTTTTGTATCATCTGCAAATTTCAACACCTTGCTAGCTATAGCATCGTCCAAATCGTTTATATATATTAAGAATAATATAGGTCCCAGTACTGATCCCTGTGGAACCCCACTCAAAACTGATTTCCAGTTTGAAGCCTCCCCATCAACAACTACCCGCTGTCTTCTGTCAATCAGCCATTTTTCTATCCAGTTAATTATACCATTTCCTATGCCATGGGCCTTTAGTTTAAGCAGTAATCTCTGATGTGGCACTTTGTCGAAAGCTTTTTGAAAATCTAAGTAGATGATATCTACTGGTGATCCATCATCTACCCACTTAGTGATATCTTCCAAAAAACATAACATATTTGTTAAGCATGACCTCGCTTTTAGAAACCCATGTTGAGATGGGTTTATCAAGTTATGTTTAACAAGAAAATCCACCATGTGATCTTTAATTAGTCTTTCTAATAATTTACAAATCACCGATATTAAACTAACTGGTCTATACTTATTTGACTTGTTTCTCGAACCTTTTTTGAATAACGGTATAATGTTTGCTTCTTTCCATTCTAAAGGAACCACTCCCTCTTCTAATGACAAGTTAAAAACTGTTGCAAGCGGTATGCTAATTTGTTCTACAATTTCCAATAGTAGTTTGGGTGGAATACCATCCACTCCAGGTGATTTATTATCCTTCATAGCCCTGATTTTCTTAGCTACCATTTCTGGGGTTACAATTAACTGTCTTAAATAGTCTGATTCTGCCCCCTTGAACTTAGCCTCTGGTACTGGCAGTGAACTAGTGTCTTCTCTGGTAAACACTGAACTAAAATACTCATTCAGGTCTTCTGCCATTAAGAATCCTTCTGATATTACGTTTCCAGCACTATCTTCTAGAGGACCGACCTTATCCTGAACTTTCTGTTTGCTTCGAATATATGCATACAAACTCTTGCTGTCATGTTTTATATTACAATCTAATTTATGTTCATAGCTTCTCTTTGAATTTCTAATTTCAGCTGTAGCTTGGTTTAGTGCAGATGCCCAATTGTCTTAAGTCGCAGAACACAGACTTGGTCACACGCATGACAGATTTAGAGGTATGTTGCATTAGTTGTCTCAGCTGATAGCTCGAATACACGATCGCCATGGTGATCATCACAGTTCGCTGGAGATGGCACAACAACTGCACAGTATTGTCTTATAAAAACACTAAAATCCGGAAAGATAAAATGTTCACGTTGAAACTGATGACGTTACAGTCATACGTATACGTTCACAATCAAACTAGGTGTAGAATTAATGTTCAATACACCGTATAGTTTGCAATAATGTCAATATTACCTGGACAGCGTTACACGTGACAGCTGCACAAGCGCACACTCTACCTACCTATTATGACATACTGGTGTCCGTCGCGCTCAAACAAATCTGTTGTGACCTTGGCCCATGGCAGATGGGGAACTCGTGTGTTTGCAGCTTCTCACGGCTCTGTTCCGGTCGGTGTGCGTTGCAAACGTCGCACTTGCTGATGTGGTCCTTCAGCTCAGCGTTCATACCGGGCCATTAGATGACTTCGCGCGCCCTGCGCAGGCATCCCTCCATTCCAATATGGCCCTGGTGTATCAATTTCACCATTCCCGGTCGCATCACATGGGGGAAGACTAATTTGTATCCCTTGAAGATTAATCTATCTTCAACTAACAGTTCATCTTTGAACTGCACGTACGGTTTTAATACTTCCTTACCGGTACTCGCTGCTGGCCACCCTGACTTGATGGCCTTCTCGAGTTCTCGTAACACTGCGTCTTCCTTTGTGGCGTGCTGCAGCTAGACCAGTTTATCTTCAGGCAGCATGATGTTGTCGCTGTACATTATCTCGTCTGAGTCGTCAACTTTATTGACATCGGCATTCGCATCTCGCCGAGTGTCTCGTTTAGCCTCCGTGTTGTACGCTCGGCTCAACGTATCTGCAACGTACATTTCCGATCCTTTCTTGGACCTCACTTCGAGTGGATACTTCTGCAGTCGCAATCTCATGCGCTGCAGTCGCTTCGGTGCCATGTGTATTTCTCTCTTGAAGATAGTTTCTAGCGGCTTGTGGTCAGACTCCACGTGTACTACATCTCGACCATATATGTACTCGTTGAACCGCTCACACGCGAACACTCGCCAACAGTTCCTTCTCTATCTGTGCGTAGTTTTGTTCGGTATCCGTCATGGCTCTGCTTGCGTAATATATCGGCTGGCCGTCCTGCATGAGCGCAGCACCCAAGCCTGTTTGCGACGCGTCTGCCTGGATTGTTACGTCTTTATCCACATCATAGTAACGCAGCACTGGGACGTTACTGAGCTTCTCGTGTATCGCACACACTGCTTTGATACGTGTGCGACTCGTTCCACGTGAATTCGCTTTCCTTGCATATCAATTCACGCAACGGAGCTGTGAGGTCGGTCAGTCCCTTCACGAATTTGCGGCGTACTCCTTCTACGTCCGTGGGCATTAATTGGCATCTCGATTATGGCCGCGATTTTCTTCGGGTAAGGTTTCATGTCCTCGGCAGACATCCCATGAAGCTGACTTCGTTTAGCTTATAGCGTACCTTTTTCGCGTTGAGGACTAGGTTTCTCTCACATCTCTTGAGGAACGCATGCAGGTTGACGTCATGTTCGTCGTCGTCTTTCCCCGTGATGAGAAACTCATCTGCGATTACCTCGATGCCTTGTAATCCTTCGATGGTTTCATGCATCTTCCTCTGCCAGAATTTCGGTGCACTGGAAATGCCAAATGGCGCATACGCTTCCATCTGTAGCGTCCAAACGGCGTGTTGAATGTTGTGAGTCGGCGGGATTCCTCATCCAATTCGACCTGCCAAAACGCATTTTTGGCGTCTATGACAGTGAAGACACGCGCACGGCTTAGTCGTGTGGCAGTTTCCTCTATCGTTGATAATGTTCTCGCTTGATAGCTCGGTTTAGATCCGTGGATCCATGCAGATACGCAGTTTTCCTGGCTTGACAGAAAGACGGCTCCATGGCCTCGGAATGTTATATGTCCCTAGAAAACAAACAACGTTCCCATCCCCGAAAATTTTCATTTGTGTAAAGCCAATTGGCGAATTACTGCACGTGACGGCGAGAGGAAATGACATTGTAAAATAATTTCAGACGGGTGTAACTGTTTGACCGATATTCCGTATATATGATGCACAGCTGTCGATGTTCATAAATGTATTGTCATTTGATATTAATTATTTATTTTCATGTATTTTTTTAATTCCCACAGCATGCCACTGACACTGAAACAATACTTGAGCCGTGGACGAAATTCTCCAGAAAATAACCCAGATTGCACCAAGAGGGGATACATTTCAACATTTTCTGAGAGAAACCCTGCGTGAATTTCTATGATTTACTGTAATTTTTATATTCCCAGCTAACATAACAGTACTGGGCCAATACCTACCGCCGGTTGATGTGGTACTGGCCCAATAACCTATTCCAGCACTGGCCCAATACATGCTCTGCACAGAGGCTGTTAACTGGGCCAATACTGGCATGTTGTACTGGCCCAATGCTGGCCCAGTAATGGTCCAGCATTGGCCCAGTACTGCTACAGTGCATTGGTCCAGTACTAGCCCAGTAATGGCAGGCGGTACTGGCACAATACTGGCCCAGTACTGCTACAGTGCATTGGTCCAGTATTAGCCCAGTAATGGCAGGCGGTACTGGCACAATACTGGCCCAGTACTGGCTTGCTGAACTGACCCAATGCTGAAGCAGTAATGGTCCAGCATTGACCCGGTACTGGCACAATAAACTGGCACGTTAATGTGCCATTACTAGCATCATATGCTGGCATAATATTGGAACACTAATGGCCCAGTACATTATTGTATACTGGTATACTGGACTGGTCAAATATAGGAATATTTGTGGCCTAACATTGATATGTATAGTAGTATATCTGTATGAGATAGCAACAAAAGCCAGGATATGAAACAAAACATGAACAGTTTTATTCATATAAAAATAATTATACATCATTGGCATGATCATGCCTGTCCTGTGCACGACGCTTCCTCCCGCCATGCCTGTCTCCTGCGTTCCTCAGCCACAGCATCATCTCTTTCTGTACAGTCGACTCGGTGATCCCTTGAATGAAAGGATTCCTCATAATGGCCCCTGAAACACTTTTATTTTCCAGTTTGATCTCATAACATCTTTTTGTTCCCAAAATTAAGCTCAACCTGGGCAGGCTTTAACTGTAGTTTTGCACAAACTCAGGAATAGACTCCCCATCACTTTAAAACCATCTGAAACTAGGTACCTTCTGCAAATAGTAAATAACTTAACACATTTTTTCTACATTGCAATCCCATCCTACCATAATTTTCTGTATATAATATGCCAAAGAAATTATGGTAAATCCTCAGTGGTCCTCACTCTTTGAGTTCAAGTCCCTGAGGATTTAGGGGCCATACAAATTTATTATTTGAAAAGACGTCTCTCATGTTAACTAATCCATAATCATTATTAATCCTTAGTTTGTACTGTAAGCAAGTAGATATAAAAGAATGAAGTAGCTATACAGGTACACACGTGTAATGACACTGCTCAACAGCAGACTGCCAAATGCCTTTTTAGTTTCTTCTGTTTGGCTTTTCCAGCCAGTTTTGCCTGCCCAGTTGTACTGAATGGAATAGCACTGCGACATCACACGCCACACATTTTCTTTGACGTTGCCGCCGCCAATAGAGGCCAAGTCATAGGTCTGCAAACATACAGCACACACCAAAATGATAATGAAACCCCATGGTATAGGGACTACATAATCAGCTGGATAGAAACATGTTAGTACTGGGTAGCAGAGGGGAAGTTTCGAATCGGAAATCAGTTTTGAGTGGAGGATCAAATACATATACTATTCTTACTAATATTACATATATCAATGACTTAGATGATGACATAAGAGCTATTCCAGAAATAAATGTATGGGGGAGGCTGGAAGCACCATCCATATTAATTGTATATGAGTACAGTGATAATAGCAGTCCCCCCACTGCACATCATATAAAAATAACACACCCCACACAATATTTATGGAATAACACTAACAAGCAAAACACTTAAATTTGTGGGAAAATGTTCGAGTGGATCTAGAAATGGCCTGAAAATGGTGGATGTTATTCACTTTTGGAAAATGTAAAATTTATAATGCCTACAAATAGAACATACAAGGAAACTATAAAATGAATACAAATATATTGCAGGTTTTATTACGACATTTAAAACACTTGAGATGAAGATATTAAGAGATCAATTAGAAGTTTTCATTATTTTCCCTTAGAAAGAATGATGTAATGATGCAAAAATAAGACTAAACTACAAACATAATCATACATATACTCACCACCTGGTTTTCGACGTTCTTGTCGAGAACCATGACCTCCAGCTCCTCGACCTTGTTTACACTTGGCAGTGGGAAATCTATGTCCTCTGGCAGCTCTTTAACGTCTCCACTATGCAGTGTTTTTATCTGCTTCTGCAGAGTGGCCAGCTCTTGCACCACGCCATCCAGTGTCAGTTGGATGGCTGTCATACCTGACAGCATCTCCCTCTCAAAAGCTGCCAAAAATAAATACAATATGTAGAGTATTTAAAAAATACTATGCACCTTGACTAGTACACATAATAGAAAACATGTATAGAGATGGCTACGTGCTAATATAGTCAAGAGTTTATTTTAAGATAGCATTTACTGTGCATGAAAATATATTTTTTTCATTTTATTACTAGTATATTTTAATGCTTTTTTTTCTGCATGAGAGTACTGTCATGAATACGTACTTGTCCGACCCAACATCGTAACACTTTCTAATGTTTTATTGTATTGACTGCACATGGCAATAAATCTAATCTTATTTCGTTTTTAAACTTGCAAAAACAAGGCTTTTGCACTCTTTATACACCTACATATTTGTTTCAGGGCTAAAGCTGTAAAGATGGTAAAGATAAAGGATATAGATGTTCATATCTTGTATTGTGGCCATATGTTAGGATTGGAATAATTACCTGAAATCTGTCTGGTTGATGATGGCGATAACACTGCTGATCCCAACGCGGATGAAGGTGTCCTCCAACTTGGTGGAGTACTTGGTGTGGTCCTCCACATTGCAATCCTCTCATCTGTCAAATCTGAAAACATGAAGCATGTATTTACAAAGATACAAACAAACAACACGCCAGCCTGGGATACTTGACAATTAATAACAAGCACATAGCAGCACTTTATATTATAGTACCAGAATCACATGGGCAAACCAGTGATTTACAAGGTGATTCGAATTATAAAGACGTTGATTAGCACCTGAATAACACAAATGTGTCATAAATGGATGTTATTAAACTGGTCTATGATGGAATTCATTGCAACATGTGTGTCTAAGATTACACATTATTCCATTACAAAGTATGACCATTGACCAATATATTACAAGATACAATATAATATACTGGTCAGGCATTCACACAGAAAGGAAGGTAATCATTCCAGGAAGATAAATACCAGGAACTGTTGGTGACGTGGGTGCCCGTTGCAGTCTAGCATGACATGCCTTTCCACTTCAACCCTTTTCCGATTTCCTGACTAATGATTCGCATTCATCATCAACATCGTCATCTTCACTGTCACCTTGCAGATGAGCTGGCTTCTGTGTGTATCTAGGACAAACAAGAAATCTGTTGTTGAATACTTTAACATATCATATCAAGACACCTTTTTCTATGCAAACATATGATGTTGCTTTATAAAGATTTATAGGAGTTTAGGGTTAATGCATAATGTTGTTGTTGAAACAGATGATGATAACGTTTGCAAGTTAACGTGCCCCCGGGTTAAACCCTGGTTGGGCTAAATCTCCATTTTGGGCTAAACTGGGTTAAACCCGGGTTAAGCTATTTTTAGCCACATTTTGTCACAATATGAAAGAATAAAGCACACAAAGTACATTCACTAAGGATTAATGAACACCTGTGCACAATGTCACCCCACTTGGGACTGGGGGGCAGGGTTAATTGATCTATTCAGCAATTGGAAGACACTGCTTAGGCCACACTCTGGACACTGTCATTCAGTGTTGTGGATTGTCTTAGTTTGTGAGTTGAGCTAATCAACTTGACCATGAATATGTGGTGGCTCAGGTATCTTTGGAGGATTGATGATGAATCCAGTTATTGGCAGTGAACACAAAGGGTAGATTACCACTTACAAGGCTCTATATCCTCCTGTTCCATAACCTGCAAGCTGACACCACACTGTACTAGGGTAGATTGTCTGACTGGAATCACTGCACATCTTCAGAAGACTCAGCTAGTAATTAATGGCACACTGATAAAAAGGCCTTTTATTTTGGACTTTCTGGGCTGGTTTAAATACATAAAAGGATTATGGTCTGAACTGGTGTCTAGTATAAGTAATTTGCATAAAGTGGATATACAACAATTTTAAACCATCATCAATCTGTATACCAACTAATATAATATTGAGAATGTCCCTCTGATAATATAATCCTGAGATCTCCGATAGAGTAAAGCCTAATTTAACCTAGGCTTAACCCGGGTTAAACTATTAAAAACCTGGTTTAAACCACTGGGCTGGGCAAAACCAGTTTAGCCCGGATTAAACCCCAACCCTGGTTGATGACTGTGCAATTATGTAACTGTCATGGGTAGTTTTAACTACAAGATACAAGAAGCTTTATTCACATGTGGAATTGCATAACATTAGCTCATCTGAGCTATTTTCGGACAAACTAACCACTATTAAATATTTCTGCAGACTGCGTACCAACTACTCCGTTTGTCTAATATAACTAACTTAATAGTCTAGACTTGCTACAGCTGATGTTAATCCAACAATTATTAACACACCTCTTTGGCCTTTTGCTTTGATCTTCTTCTTCTTCTGTTTGGACATCAGATGTAAATTCACCTTTACGTGCCCTTTGTTGCCCCTCATCATAGCTCACTACAATATAATATGAAGACATCACAAGAGTAGTCACGGGCAAGGATCAGAAATCAGATGTATTTGTTTAGGATATAAACATAATCCCTAACCTTTTTAAGAATGTAAGACTCCCACCCGACACTAAACCTCCATTTTGGGCTAAACTGGGTTAAAATATTTTTCATGTATATTTTATCACAATAATGTCAATATGATAGAATAAAGCAGTCAAATAGTTCTATATTTATATAGCTATATTATCAATGTGAAAGTGATAAGAATCATAGTTAGCCAAATTTAACTTTGCCAAACTGTCATTAATTTAACAAGATTTTGCGGCATGCTGTTGCCAATTAGTTTACTTATTGGGAAGGGCAATTTCACGAAAACATGGAAAATGGTCTTAAAATATTGTTATTGAATTTCCCAATTATTTTGTATGGTGGGACATAACATAAACTTTTTTGATTTTTTTTCAATATTTGCACACTGCATTATGTGAAAATTCAAACAATACATGCAGTATTCACAAAATTCACCCATCCAACATCAATAATCAGGTGCCCCATGCAGCCGTAATGCGAGTCACGATGTAATTAGATGCAATTAAAACCATATTATGCAATCAATTTATTATTTGTTTCTATAATTTAATACACTGTCTATTAAATGCATTTATTGTATATTTCAGCCATGTTATCAATGCAGTGTAGAAGGAGATTATCTGAAATATAATGTACACAACTAATTAAATACACCCATGTATACAAAATGTAGGGGGAAATAATGTTTCCTTACAACAAGCACAGAGCACTTGCATCTCGAAGACTTTCCATTGTTCAGGATCCGGGGTAACTCTTTCTCGCACGGCTTTGTTGATCGCTTGTGATGATTTGAATGGAGGCCAGTACATCTTAGTTTTGTTAATAAGCCAGTTTGTTGACACGTCAACTTCATTGTGCTCATCAAAGACCACCACAACATACATGCTGGAGACCAACAAAAATGTTTAAAAATTAATTTACATTGGATAAATTAGTAAGGCAATTCAGAAAAATCAGTTATGAGAAATCAAAGAGTATGAATGACAGGCATTGCAACGTGCACTCTTCCAAATGGTAGTAACATATATTTTCCCTCGATAAATTCAACATTAATGACATAGAGTACTTCACTCACATTTTCTACAATATGAATATCCAGCTTTTCTGAATCTAAAGGATAAGTGAAGAAGGCTTTGTGTGAGAGGAACAGTTTGTAGACAACGTAAATCCCTGTGTCACACTGGAGAATATTCTGTACAAGAGCAACCTTTGAACCAATTTTAACATAATGGTTAGGTATTTCAGCTGCAATAGTAATACATTTAATTGTGCTTCCCCATATTGGGAACATGGAAAATACATATTTCCTGTTGGGAGTGGGCCACGTGTGTGGGTTTTTTTCAAACTGGGAACAAATAAGCCTGGGTGATCATAAAAAACAGCAGGTAATTTGGACTTCTCCGCTATTCTCATAATCACCTGCTGGAGCACAAAGTTTGGCTTTCTGACCATTTTTTTTAGCTGTCCAAGAACATTTTCAAATGGAAATGCAGAAAACTGGTCAAGATTACCATGAACTTTTACATCTTCTGGTAAATGAACTAAGCCATGAACATTGTATGTCACTTTGTCTGGTCCATAAAGCTGCGAAAAGTGTTGACTGAAAAGAACTAAGAGACTATGAGCATAGTCACATAAAGTCACACTACATGCTGAAGCAGGATTTGCTAGCAGGTGTACGGCAACTGATAGTAACAGAAAGTTATCATACAATTCTTTAGCTATTTTGTCTTTCAAAGCAATTGGGCCGGTATACAGCAGAAAAAGCCTAAATTCAGTAGCCTTCCATCTGTCAGTTTCAGCAAGAGCCCTGGGCTTTCTAGCGAAGTCCTTTGGAATGTGATTATGCATAGACAAAAGACATTCTGAAATGAATTGTTTTGCCTGACCCCCTAAATGACAATGGAGAGGACCTTTCATCCACAGTAAGAGGAGACGCTTCATCACACCAAGGCAGACTAAATGCATATAATCTAATGTGAACTGTGAAACCATGCTCAGTGGTGGTGATAGCCGTCTCAGTGCACATTGCCGTATATGGTGATCCTCATCGACCATTTCATCAAATGCAATGTCTGTGCGCAATGGGGCATTAGTTTCTGGAAAAGTCATCTTTCCCTTGTACTCTCCAGCCTGTGTACATTTATCGCAACCTGAATAACCAGAATGGGACTTGACAGATTTCATGTAAGCACGTGCTGGAGCATCACACACAAAATTGGAAATGGCTACGTTGAACCGTTGACCATTGAAATTCAAACCGTTTGTTTGAAGATCAGCCATTTCTTCCACAAAATCCTGTAAAAACTCACCCGGATGACACGGGTTTGACTTCCCAGAGAACAATCCTATGGCAAATGGTTGTGTTGCTTGACTGTGCCAATCGCCCCAATATTGGCCAAAATTGTACATTGCTGCTCTTGAACAATGGAAGCCCATCAATATTTAACTGCAGCTGTATAGTGTCACAGTTTTTCAGCTTCGGATCAAGAGCAAGTGCATATTTGATTGCCACTGCAATTCCAAAATGGTAGTACAAACCACCAGCTATTGGTTTAATGCCATCAACTTTTATTGTTGACAAAAGTGTTCTGGGGTCTTTAGGTAGATCAGGGTGGAAACGTATAAGAACACCCAACAATTCTCCTAGAGCAATGTGGGTAATCCCATTTGTTATTTCTAGCCAACAAAGAATAGAGACCATTTTGATCATGTTCGTCGTCATTTTCACCATCAGATGAAGATGGTGAAGAGTTTGGATCATCGGAGTAGACATTGTCATTCTCCAGGTGGCGCTACAAAAAGCTACACGTGCGCCATCTTGTGGAACAATGTTGAAAACTTGCCTGTATTGGGCCAGTGCCGGTGTCACGGGCCCCGATTCACCCATGCCAGGATTCACCGTATCGATGCTATCGTGATATGTGGCGCACAGCACTGTCTATATGCATAGCCGCGGTGTCGTGCTATTCTTTTGTGCATACGAAATACTTTCTTCTTGAAATGGTGGTAAATTAATCAACATAATTAATTGTTTGCTTTAATAAATAAAAATATAGTAGGCCTACTTATTGTGATTGCCTTCTTATGTAAAAATGTTATGTTTATTTATCCATTATTTGATGGATAACTAGTTGCACACATTGGGGCACAGGACATTGTGTGATAAAAGTGGCTTTAATTTATATATATATAATATATATATATATATAATGCTTGCAAGGGATGCCACTGGTTCACATACAAATGAATTACAATATGTAATAACCGGTTTCCTCTAGGTAAATTCCTAAACATGTTATTGAAGTAACTTGAATTATACTAATTACATTTATTTTAATTACATCATTGTCTTATTTTCAATTATTTTATAATTATTATGTGCAATATTGCACATGCCATTTCTGTAAGGTAATAATGCTTCTAAATGGACCACATAAAAATTCTATCATCATACATTTGTCAACATGTATGTCACAACTTATTTTCTGTAAGGAGTTTCAGTAAAAAAGAGAAAATGCATAGAAAATGTTCAGTTTTCCACATTTTTAGTAGTAAAATTGTGATTACTAATTGTAATGGCAAACTTACGTCTATGACCATTTATTGTAGTGGTTGAACAACATTATTTTAACTTTACATCTGATGTACTGGTAGTACCTTTCATCCAAACCGTTAGTCTGTAGGTGATATGCAGCTGTAATCACACGTTTAATGTCAAACCTCTTCACCAAATCAGTACACCCAATCAAGGAAACAATAGCAAGCTCTAGCAGCTAGCCTGATTAGTTGGATACAACAGTGGCCAGGTGATTCAAAACCAAACTTTCCATTGACCACAAGATGACCAGGTGATAACTAATAATTGTCAGTCGACTTCTAGACTGGTAATACAACTATGGTGCACCTGGACTGAGAGAGAAGAGATAGGAGAAAGAGTCAACAACAAAGGAATGCTGCAGTCCATGAGTTGTCAGGTGACAAGTCCTGTACACATGGGCACAACAAAATTCACACATGAATGCAAGTAGTTGGACAAATGCTACCCCCGGACAAAAGCCCCCCTTTCTACTCGGCAGAAAACCAACCCTGCAATTTAGTTATATGATTTTGAAAATTAGATTTATTTTCTTAAATTCCAGAACAGCTCTTGACATATGCACTTTACATTAACACTTGTAGACATTTCCTATCTTATCTAAGTTTTGGTGGATTGAAGATCGTTTTATAATCTAAGTCAATGGATATGTGTACACTGTACATTAATTTTTAGGGAAAGTGGCCTTGCAGGATCTTGCCCAATGCCTTTATTTTAAAATTTTGCTCAGCATAAGTTTATTAAAATACCCTAAAAATAAGCCATTATTTTAAAATAAGGGATTTGACTCATTGTGTTGTCATTTCCAGGGCAAATATGTATTAATATAATCAACTATCATGCATATTTTCCACAGCACCAGAAATAATTAGTCAAAGTCAATTAATTAAATGTTAAAAATAATAACTGTTTGGTGAGCATTTCCAATTCAACATCAATATATAATTACAAGAGGAGATGCAATGTTTCGGTCAATAAGCCCATGCCAGGGGTAATTTTGCACAAAGTGCAATACCAGTTGGGATCGAACCAACAACTAAAACCAAGACATTAGCATCTACCATTAAGTACAAACAATTTTTTTATAAAGTTAATCAATTACTCCAAAAGGCAAGCGGATTCTCTTTGAAAGACTTTATGGCAACATTTCTCTTGGCCTAGGCATTGCCCGGTGTGGTCAAACAGTGTTCTGAGCACTAATTCCGACAGTGAAATATAAGATAGTAAAATCAAAACATTCTGAGTGAGAGAAATGTCAAGTGAAATAGTAACTAAATCTTACAAAAATCACTTTACCAATGCAATAATGGTGTTTTATATCCATACCTGCAGACAGAATTTCAATGTTTGATAGTAAAGATTTAATCAATTTGAGTTAACTGAATGAAAGAAATATGAGCGTGCAGAGAAATCACGTGGACTTGGACTTTAGAGAAGTAGACTTATGCAAATTATTTTATACCATCTGAGATACAAAGACAGCCAGAGTTGAGGAAAAAGGGTCGACTTAAATGAAAATTAACCGAGTTCGAGTTATGTGGAGTGCACTGTACTTCCTTTCCTTTATTAAACAATCATCAGCACATTTATTTTTCACAATTACAAAACACAATTCTCAATAACCGAGTTCTTTTATTTTGTAGATGCAGCATGTGTCAAGAAAGTGACGATCAAACAATGTGTCTTTGTGTAGTCTGTTTTTGCTGCATACTGTCAACATTGGAGGAGTCGGTTGTTTTTCTTGTTCAGACATCGAACAACAGTGTTTCAACTTCATGTACTGATCATCCTCTAAAACGTAGAACATGAAATAAGTATAATAAACAAACACTACATAAAATAATACATTCCATACATAGTATTTGCCACCTTTATCATATCGCCAGGCACTATACAAGCCTTTAGAAGGACGCGAAGAACCAGTAGACAGTAGATTGGTGGTTAATAATTATGCCATAAATCAATACTTTTGTAGTAGAAGAGACAATTTAGGTTTACTGCTAAATTGGGTCTAACAATTATTATTTAGTTATCAAATGGGTAAACAGTCATTTGGGATATTATTTGCCAGTTTCTTGATGCCCTAACATTGTTCTGTTCGAATTAAACATAACAGTGAAAATTATGTAGGAAAAAACAGTAAACCATTTCAGACATTAGGTCATTGAGTCAATTAATCGAAGCTAAACTTCATAATATATTATTGTTATCAACCTTATTTTAAATTATACCCACGTATGTGCTTACTGTATAGAGGTCACCACACAAATGTGAAGAAGATAATATATGAGCATTAAATTACCTTGTACAGAGGTCACCACGCTATTGTGGAGAAAAAGAAGTAACAATCAGTTGTTTCATAGTAATGAACATAGCATAACTTTTTTTGGGAAAAAAATGCATTTCATAGAGTTTGCAGCAAAGGAGTTGGCCTGGACTTCTGAATCAATGTTTCGACTAAATGTACCGCATTTTTGTCAGCTCAACAGGGGATAAAACAAATCAAATAATTTAACAAAATATTTACTCATACAGTGTCTGATCTTGTATAACAACCATGTGACACGCACTTACACAGCAGATAGGATGCACGATTTTGGGCAGTAGGCGTCTCTTGAGAGATTTTCTGTTTTGGTCTATTTGGTGACTTTAAGTAGGCCTACTTCACTCAAAACAACTTCTTAAGAGTTTGTTTGCACGACGTCCAAAGCATTTGAGAATAAAGAGCTGAATAGGATTCCGCTGAATATAGATATCTTGTGAAAGTATGTTCTGCTTTTGTTGACACGATAAAATCACTAGGTAGTACAAATTTTATTCTCACCAGCATAATCATACGCGGAGTAGCTGTGCGAATAGCGTCGTTCTTTCGGGAAACGTGTTGAATTTAATGAGAAACAAATTAAGACTAAGTTTACTTGTATTGCGTCAGTTGATTACTAGTTAGGACTATGGATCGCTAACATTTTACCCACTGTCTATTTCGTATTTATTGACCGCTTTGTGTATCGCATTCCTGCGCCATTAGGTGATCAAATGCACACTTCGAGTCACACAAACAAACACTAGTACGTATGCGTAACTAGAACAGTGTTTTAATAAGAGAACACAAAACTGCAACTCACAACAGGAAGTATCCAAACATGCGAGGCCGTGACCCGGAAACTAGGCGTCACGACAATATTACCATTGAACAACAATCATGGAATATAACTAATAGCCATTGGCGCTGATACGTTTGTCGGCTCCGGCCAGTCCTGCTCCGAGTCCTGCTCCTGGTCGATGTGTGCCATGCACCAAATAATGCTTCAAGCATGTCATATACATCACGTATTTGTTGTCTCTGTCCTCCATACTCACCATGCCTCCGTAAAAATACGTAGAACTAAATAAATCGACGTACAACTACTCATTCACATAAACTATACGACCGCGGATACTTCTGGCATGGCTGTGAAAAGCGTGACATCACATCTCATCAAAATGCGCAGTATGCGTTTTGAGGAATCCTGGCACGGGTGAATCGGGGCCCGGGACACCGGGCCATTACATTCACGTTCACCATGGACTGTCCAATGTACCGGCTCAGTACCGGCTGTACCGTTGACGGTACAAACGGTACTCGCCAGTACCATGCCAGCATTGGCCCAATACTGCCATGTTTGCCGGGTTACTGCCCCCCAGTTGTTTTAGGCTAGCTACGGCCGATCGTAATAAGTATAATCACTTAACTGCGCAGTGTTCACACAGAGTTAAAACTGTTAACCTAATCGGTTTAACTTCACGTGTAGCCTACAATAATTACATAACTTGGACCATTATTGTACAAAGTAAGCGTGTCGTGACGAAAAATTGCACGCCATAAACCGGTTTAAGGTAAGTCGGTTGACCTTTTCTTTTCTGTGTGAACACGGCAATAGTTTACAGAACAGACAATGTTGGCATTAGGTAAATAAACTCGTAGCGTCGTTGACTCCCCAAACCCCCAAACAGCACCCTCCTTGAGACTTCCAACTGCACCCCATAGAGGCTCGATCTCAACCCCCCCCAAACCGCGCACCCCTTTTGAGGATTCGAGCGGAACTCTTTCCTCTCGAGCGGAACTGCTTTGCCGCATCGGGGATCGATCGAGGGGGTGCATACTCACCCATGGCACCACAGTCTACGGGACTGGCGTACCTTATTGACACAATGATAGAATATAACCGAATACATCAGGTCTCGGGTCGGGCAAACAGCACGTAATTTGACTGCAAATTTATTTTCGCTTTAAATTACCCGACAAAACCCCTTTCACAAATAAATATACGGAAGTGTTGGCTTTCTTTGACGGAAGCAACGCCTTTAATTTAACGTCATGGGATAAACCAAAAGTCAGTTGTCTTTGTGTTGTTTGTCCGACTGCTGGCGGCCTTTCCCGTGATCGAACGCTGAACAGTGCTGTTGTGGAAGGCCCTGTGGACAGCTACCTTGATAATTCGGTTTTCCCGATAATGAGAGTATTCTGACGATATAATATTATATTCATTTAAAAAAAATAGGGGGAGGTACTGGTGTACCAACTCAACATCTATGCTACCAAAGATAACACGCTCAAAGTAGTTTGACAGTAACTACAAATTCGCAAGAAATGGTGGAAACTATTCGATCCTTGTCCACGCATTATCGACGACGTCTGCATGCATGTTGACAGTAATTACTGCCGTGTGAGTAAGTTATATGTTCTCTATGTTACAGTGTATCTGTATCAGACACCAACTCTTGTTCTTCAAGACAACGCCCGTGTTGAGAGCATCCTAATACACACTGGTCAGTATCGGTGGAGTCAGAACGAAATTAATATTGAAGAGGCTGAGCCAGAAGCTTCGGAACGTTCAGCACTCCTCTGCTGTCGGTTCGCTTAGTCAGACACGATGACATCGGAAGACGGGGTGTGGTGTGCTGTTGAAGATTTTTCGCGGCGACGTTCATAATTTTTTAAGCTCACCAACAACCTCGATTTGGACCCCTTGTGGCATGCCAAAACTTTCAGGCTCTCCCAATCTCATCCAATTCCATCAAAAATACACTCCTTCCCTAAATGCTGGGGGTTAATCATATCTCCAGCCACCACCAAGCAATTTCCACCCTCAAAATGCACACCCTCCCCGGAAATATGGGGGGTATAATCCTATCTTCAGCCTCTCCACCAAAATTTATTGGGGTGGGGGCTCAGCATCCCACACCCCTTCCCCGGTTCCGACGCCTAGGCAGAAGCATGGACAGTTTACACCCTGCTGCGAAGAGTGGATTGATGAATGCTTAGTGTTTTGGAAACCTCCTATAAATAGAGGACATACGTGTCGGCGGGACAAGACAGTCTCAACATATCCTGATCAGTTCGCCAGAGGTGCAAGCATATCGAGCCAGATGAGGTTCCCCAAGTCCCGACTGATGCATTATAAGAATAGTGTGGAGGGAACATGACGGGGGAACATGTTTCCGTTTCTATTTTGCCAAGCCAAGAGCGATGTGGACGATGATAATAGTAAACTTATATGTGAATTATAATGTCAATAAACTGCAGACGTCTCTATTATGTCCTGATAAAACTGGTCTTATAGTAATTATTTTGGTCTCACTTCCACATATTCGTCGTTTTCAATTAGACCATCTATGTTACGGTCATATCCCATGTTAACTATAACACGAATATATTACCCGTTGATAAGTACCGTATATGATACAATACTCTTTGGCAGTATCAACTGTTGGCAGTTTCTCGTTGCAATGTTTTCTCACAAATATTGAAGCGTTTATGCAAATTCCAAACAGCATTGAGCCTATTAAAATAGAATGCGAATGTACGAGTGGTTCGTAGATATTTATACTTTTTCGAATTTCCCCAGCGGGCCCCTGTGGGTGGGAATACTGGGGATCGGCCAGTATGTGCACATGAAGTTAATTATAACGGCAGATTTTAATATTTTCTATTATCCTTATACATATAATAATGCCATCTATAAACATGTCGCTGGACGCATGCAGACAATTTTAATAGATTTCACGTTATAACTTATAGCAGTTTGATAGTGGGATTTGAATATTGGAGGGTTCAACATAATTATATAATGTTAAGTTGTGTTCGATTTCATCGTGAGGATAATAATGCCATCTAAAATGCCATTGGGTGTACGCAGAAATGTTGAACGGTTTTCTGGCTATTGCAGTCTGTATGTGAAAACAAACTGTATTGCTGAACACAACAACAATAATAATGTTGTCGCCCAAAACGCTTCCACATTTCCAAGAATAAAAAGTAACAATATTTTATTTTCAGTGTCGCATAAGTTTGTTTTATTTAGTCTAGACTATGGTATTTCGGTAGTATTAACAACTGGGCAAATTACCATAATTATTTATCAAGGAGGAGACTTCATCTTGACACAATGTGTTACAATTTATAACTTACAAATGTATCATGTGTAGGGTTAGATCAAGGATTTTATTTGACTTTTAGGCCAAGTTTCCTACGCAATCAGGAGAGGGCTGGACGAATATGGGGTACGTGGGCTCATCCACGAAATAGGTGGGCTGGATTTAAGTGTTACAAGAGATTTGGAGTAGGCAATTTTCAGTGTTCAGAATTATGCTTACATTTTATTTACATATAGATATATTCTTTACAAAATACGTGTCCGTTTTCAGTGCAAAACGGTTGTAAGGTGGGTCACTTTCCAGAGCACAGGATTGTGTGACCTTTTAGATATCCACTTGCATTGACGTGGCTTTATCTGGAAAACAATCTTTTTTGTCGAATATAGCCGGACAACTCAGACGTCAGAAGTAATGAACTAGTGGGGCGTCTATCACGACTATGATATATAAAAGAGAGGGGCATAGACATAGTAAATACTCACCCATTAGTTGGTATACTAAAATATAATGGCACAACAGTTTATAATAGGCAAAAATCCAGAGATCACGGTTCAATGCCACCCTAAATATGCAACTTATAATAACCATGGACACTTATTATGCCATGATACTGTTTTCAGGCAGTTTAGATTTTATGTCGCCATGCTAAATTATTTATTTTTTAAGTTATTTATTTATTTTTATTATTTATTTATTAACTTGACTACATGTATGTACATACTTTTTAACTGTCAGCTAATTTATTTATACATTTATTTATTTAACTACATGTATACTTTTTAGGTAATGTTCAGACGGTATTAATATTGTTATCAAGTTCACTTTATGTCAGTAGATGTACGACTGTCTTAAAATATGTTGGCAGTTGGCCTTGGTTTAAATTTATACTAGTTTTAGCATAGTTTCATAATGTTTCTGATTGTATATTTTGCGTATGCATGATGGGGGCAGGGGAGACAAGCGTGCATGTATGTTGACGCCACAACGCCGAGAATTCCTCGTACATTTTAAATGGTACTTGGTAATAAACAGTCTGAACGAATACATTTAGTGTTGTTACTTGTCAAACGTTATTTATATTTATTATGATAAAGTCAAATTCTTTAACCTCACAAAAATGAAGCGAGATCAGGGTATTTGTGTTCCTTTCAAATGTCATTCTTGCCTCAAGTTCTTACCTCAAGAACGGTCAATAATTGCCCATGATTTAACATTGAGACCGTTTCAAGATTTTGCTTTCTGTAGTTTTTTCTCTCCAAATTATCTGTTGATTATGGTGCTATCGAAGGCGAGACTTCACTTGGTTGATGATCTGCGCCTGAACAGTGTCTTCCGAATTCCACGATTTTACTACTCTGGTGGAGAAGAAAGAGTGCCTGTTTCCTGCTGATCTCCGTGTTTGTAGTTGTTCACTGTGGCCTCTTGTGTTACCTGTGGATTTCACGAACATCTGCTTTGATGGATACCATACGCATTTACAGTCCTGGTTGATCGAGTCAATCCCTGTGGCTTTGATGATTTTGAATGCAAATATATATTTAAAAAAAAAATTATATAAAGAATTGTGCTACGTACATTTATTGTCCATTTATCATAAATAACATGAAAACGGAAGTGTACATGTATGCATAATATTATATTGAGCAGTGTTATAATAAATGCGTATGTTATTATGTTAACAAACTACCAGTGCACGTTAAAATATAGGTCATACATAAAACAAAAAACTCAATCCAACGATATGCAAGTAACCATAGATATTTAACCATTCATAATCACATAAGCAGATAAAAACAATCCAAAAGGTCATTTAAGAAAACTACTCAACCATATAAGTTTAAACAAGAAAAAACCAACAAGAGACAAGTAAGCGCTAAGAAATGCAAAGGCTGTGTGGCTGATAAGTAGATAAGTCTGTTACCAAGCAGGCAGGCAGGCAGGCAGGCAGGCAGACATATTTATGTTTGACTATAAATGTACAAATTTAAATAATGAACATAAATGTAAGGTCAAGGAGACTCCCATTAAAACAACATGTCACTAATTTGGAAACCCCCTTTTAATAATAGCAAATCAAATTAGTAAATAATAATCACAATTTAATGTTACTAAATAGAGATATGTAATTGTATGGCATATTGTATACTATTATTATATATTACATATTTAACAATTATGGATAAAACAATATTTATAGTTCATAATTAAGTAGTTGTTAATGTCAGTTGTGAAACCATGTAGCCTTCGTGTATAAATGTTATCAATGATAATTCTTGGAGTATTGTTAACTGTTTCTTTTATGTTGTGTTGTATATGTTTTTTGGCATATTCATGATTGAATCTGGGAATAAAAAGGTTATTTATTCCTCGTGTGTAGTGTTGATGGATTTCAAAGTTGCGTTGTAAATAAGGGATGTGGCAGAAATATTAAGGTAGATCGTGATTGACTAATTTATAGTAAAATTTCAGTTGTTGCATTTTATAAATATCACCCAGTTCTAGGAATTTTTTTTTATCGGATCTGTATGTGCATTATATTTACTCACAGAAATTATTCTCATTGCTTATTTTTGTAAATAAAAAACTTGATGTGCTTGATGACCCTATAACAGAATAACATAATTAATATGAGGAAGAATGAGGGATGTGTACATAGTAGATAGTATGTTTTGTGGTAAAAAGTGTTTAAGTTTATTCAAAATTCTACATGCAGGGCTCGACATTAACGCTTGTCCGCTTGTCTGGGACAAGTAATTACCAATGTTGGACAAGTACTTTGTCCAGGACACTTGTCCTATGGGACAAGTTGATTGAGTCACACTATTAATAAGGCTTGAAGTTGCTACTATCTTGTTGTATTTGCAAGTACAATCTTAAGCCAGCCTACGACTAGATAAATTGCTTTAGTTGCAGTGTGCAATTTAAAACTTTGTTAATTAATTATTGTCCTGCCTGTGGGCAACTGACATTTGGGTCCTTTATATATTAATGGGCATTAGCCATCAAATAAAGTGTGCATGATGCCACTTTAACCCCTTGCTTTGTCCCTGCCTATGGTCTACTGCAGCAAAATATTGATAAATTGTAGCAAGTGAATGATGACTGCCTAAAGGTATAGGTATGAAGTCCTATGCAGGCACCCCTGTCACCCCTGTACTGCCATTATATTACTTGGCGACTTGGGTAACTAGTTACAGAAAGAGGCAACTCTTAACTAACTAACTAGTTGTTTTTATTTGTTTGAAGTTTAAACTGTGAAATAATGTGTGCCTATGCAAAATTCAACATAAAGCCTGTCAGAATATATAAAGAGGAGAGTGTTCCCTGTGTGAATACTGTTTGTGGACATACATACATTCAAAATAATTGTGTATAATTTCATAAAAGCATTGCTTAAATAATTGTTGTGGTTGTAAATATCAAATTACCAGGTAGCACGCATGGCTAGGTTCAATTACATAACTGTATCTGGATGTATTACAAACAATATTTTGTATTAGTAGCAGAGATGATAATTCAGAACATTGTACGTAGTGTTGATATAAAATTGTGTTCAGTAAAATGTCATGACACGTTTAGCTTTGCAATTTAATTAATTACTAGGAGGCAGTCTGTTCCTAGTTTTTAATTAATATAATGTTCTTAAGACTATACTAACTACGTTGAAGGTATACTGCCCGCCAGGTTGTGTTTAGTAAGCCTGTAACAACGTTCGTAATTTGGAAGGTACAACCCCAGAGCCAGTTATGGCAATAACACTGGCATTTTATGTTTAAAGCAATTTTTTGGTGGGACAAGTAAACATGAATTAATACTTGTCCTACTGGACAAGTACTTTATGGGCGTTAATGTCAAGCCCTGCATTTGTTTTATTTATTTATGCTGTTAGCCATTTTATTTGTTATTATCACACTGTTAGTTTAGATGACTATTTATTGTTATTCCCCAACAAAATTAAATCGCTTACACAATCAATGCTTTCCCTATCGATTTTCAACAAGAGGATACCAATTTTCTTTTGAGGCATATGGAATATAATGAATTTAGTTTTCTTGACATTTGATGAGTGTGTTGGCTTTTAGCCAGTTACTGATCTTATTAAGTTTGATGTTTACATTATTACTTTGGATTTGAATATCTGGACCGTCAAAACTATTTAATATGCTAGTAAGGGTCATGACATCAGCATAACATATAAATTTAAATAGGTTACTAGAAAGAGCTATACCATTTATATAAATTATAAATAAGAGGGGTCCCAAAATAGACCCCTGGGGAATACCAGTGGTGATAACACGTTCTTCAGATTTGACATTTTCAAATTCAATGTATTGCTTACGATTAAATAAATAACTTTTGCAGAGATCTAGAGCTTTGCCGTTTAGTCTGTAGTATTTTTATTTATGTAATAGTATATTGTGGTCTATGGTATCAAACGCTTTTGATAGGTCAAGATAGATATCTATAGGCGTTTTGAAAATTAACTATGAATGTCTTGTGTAATTTGATCTATTATTTCCAGGGTTGCCAGTTCAGTTATACAAAAAATTACTTTATCAAGAATTACGAATCATATTGTCATATTTTTAGCTGTTACATCTGTCATTCTTAAACAAGACATGACTTTGCATTTGTTTAAACTAATTTATGTATATATACTATGTATACACATAAGTATGCATATATAATTGATCACGTGATAATCATTATAATTATGTTACATCAGTATGGTGGCTCCTATGGTAGCTGCATATCATTGTCTTAACGGGAGCCTCCCTGACCTTACAATGAATATTATATTGTAGTTTATGTGCTTATGATGGTCAAAATAAATATTGTCTGTCTGTTGGTTTTTTTTCTAAACCCATATTGGCTATTGTAGTATAGTTTTTTTGGACTGGAAATATTTGTGTATTTGATCAAATGTAGTTCTTTCAATATTTTTGAAATAGCTGGTAGGATAGAAATTGGGCGATCATTATTAAATTTAGTAGTATCATCTTTTTTAAAAAGGGGAACAACTTTGGCAATTTTTTATTTGTTTGGAAATATACCAGTCATTATTGATTGATTGATAATTAAAATGACCGCTTCACAGATTTCGTTTTTTATAGCTTTTAATAATTGTGTTGATATACTATCTTTCCCACAACTGGACTTTGAATTTAAGCGACCAATTATAGATAATAGTTCTTGTAGTGTCCACATCTATTGTTTTAAAATTGAAAGCGTATTGCTATCAACAACAGTAGACCATTTAAGGTACCAAACAGTATGACTGAACAATATACTGGAACCAGCTGGAAGCGAGCACTGTGACGGCGGACTCAGTTACCACCTTCCGGCGCCGGAAAGGCCACTGGCACTGCGCGTACGCTACTAGCAGGCTGATAGTTGATAGGCTGTTTATCCACGGGACATCCCCTCGCCTTCGACCGCCTTCGACCGGGAAGTCGAACGCGGAAGGTTTCAATGGCTGCAGACACAGGTAGGTACTACGTCGGAGATGGCTTTTCGTGTAATGTTTCTCAACGCTCGAAATCTTGTAATTTGTACGATCGACTGCGTATCCACGTGTCGTCAAGATACAAGCTCGGTTTGATTGCTGTGAATTAACGCCCATCTGTCATTGACGTATCGTAACTTGTTTCGAGCCTCGATGTTCGTCCCAGACTCGGACCCAGTCATGCCTTGAAGTTGAACTCGGTTGTTATGATCGTGGGTGGACGTGACGAACACACTTCTTACTCCGAATGACGAATGATACTCTCGCTTGTGTATTTTCTAAAACGTACACATTTTGGCAAAAAGGAGCCAGTATTGGGCCGCCAGATAATTATAACCAGGGCGAATGCGAAAGCCCACACATAAACAAGACGGGAGAGTAGGGTTGTTCAACTTGTTGAGGGAGGTTTGATTAAAAATCAGAATCGGTAGCTGCCAAATTGATTTAACTAAATACTACAGTAGTTCCTTAGCTTAGGCTTCTAAAATGATACAACTATCTTCTAAGTTCTGTTAACTTATGCAGGCATGTTTCCCTCTGAGTAACATTTCTAACATTAATATTAGTTATGTTTTGTAAATAATTCGATCGATTGTATATGATAACATGATTTGTATGTGAAAGTTGGAACTGATAAAGTATATTTATTGTTTTACCATATATAGATTGTCTACCGATGTAAATACGGAAATAATGACATTTGCTTTATTAATTTTAAGTAAGTTTACAATAATATAAATGCTAGGTGTTAATCTGATTCCAGTTAATAGTATTTATTCATTTAAAAATTCACAATATTGTACTTTAGCAATAATTTCATACAGTTATTAATCACTATGTTCCTACTACTTTTTTTGCTTATCCGGTTTATTTTATACCCTAACTATAATGCATAATACCACAACCAGCACCATTAATTAACACTTGGTCCGTTTTCTTGCAACCATAGACAAAATTGTAAAATTTGAATCATTGTAAGGATAATGTAAACAACTTTTTTTGCAGGTGAAGTATTTGCTAATTAGTGGGAAGCAACCAAAATGGTATATGTCCACAGGTTATCAATATTTTTGTCGCTAAAATCAACTATACCAATATTTCCGACCTGGACTCCAGAAGTAGATGTACACCCTTCAACGTGGGTATGGGCCCCTCACTTTCTGATGTCTGTTTATCACTTGATTTAAGTAAGTAAAAACACCAAGTGGAATAATATACTCTCAGGCATACTACCCAATACAAAGTATGTCATGGACCAGGAAGTTTTTTAGTTTTATTACTTGCACGTTATCTGCTCCTTATACACGTTCAAAGTTTAACACAGCTTCCACTATTTGAGCCATTGAAAATTTTATTAGCACAACATTAGCTGGTGCAATTAAAAAATAAAGGCTTTTGTTTCCCGTGAACTACGATACTGGCTTGCTAGATGCAATAAGTTCATGACTAGCTACCAGGCACAATGCTGACACAAATCTCAGTGATTGGTCTAAATAATGCTGCCATTTTAGATTAATAAATTAACAAGAGTCACTAAAACGTCCTGTAAATAAATCTTGCTATTGTCCATCATAAGTTTGTTTAAATAAATATGTCTTCAGGTGACGTTTAAATAAAAACACAGACGGAGCATCTCGTAGAGTCAGTGGCAGTTCATTCCATTTGGCCGGACCAGTTATGCCAAACGCTCGCTTGCCGATGGATTTTGATGCTCGTGAAACTGCAAGCTGAAGATGGTCATGAAGCTGCCGAAGACGAGGGTTGCGAGTTCGTGGATGTAATAGATGTGCAAGGTACTTCGGCGCCAAACCATGGAGCACCTTGTAAATATACACAAGTACTTTAAACACAATGCGTTGTCTGACTGGCAACCAGTGCAGAAGCGCCAGTACTGGCGTGATGTGTGAAGATATAGGTATGAGGACAACTAGGCGGGCTGTCCTATTGTGTATCTTCTGGAGACGTGCTAAGTGAAATTCGGTTAGGTCCAGCAGCAGAACTTCGTGATATAGGCCCTGATAGAGCTAATACGTCTCAGATGGTAGTTACACTTCTTGCAAACAGCATCAACATGCTGCTTCATGCTCATGTGAGTGTCAAAGTGAGCTCCCAAATTCCTGACAGAGACAACAGGTTTTATGTTGACTCCACCAACAACGAGGTACTCTGGAAGTCCAAATTTCTTTAGGTGATAGGGACTGAGGGCCACCATAAATTCAGTCTTAGTGTCGTTTAGCTTGAGTTTGTGCTTAACCATCCAACATTTGACCTCACTGATGCAGTCACTAAGTCTCTGAACAGCGCACTCCAAGTCACCGGATATGTGAGGACAGTAGGATGTGTATATCTGAAGATCATCAGCAAATTTATGATATTCCGCAGAGTGCCTCGTTAGTATGTCCTGCATTGGTGCTGTGTACACAGTGAACAACAACGGACCCAACACCGAGCCCTGTGGAACACCGTATCTCACAGGGCGTTCTTCAGATGCATCCACCCCAATCCGTAGACGCTGGGTACGATCCGACATGTATGAACCGAACGATGCAAGTGTCGCGCCAGATATTCCCAGGTGGCTATGCATAGTTTTTAGTAGGATAGCAGCATCGATCGTATCGAACGCAGAAGATAAATCCAGGAGAACCAGAAGGACACCCCTGGAGTCTGCCATGTAACTGGTGATATCGTGCTGCACTCTCATTAAAGCAGTTTCAGTGCTGTGTTGGGTTTGTATGCCAATTGTAGCTGCTCGTGAAGGCCATTGTCACTTAGATGTTGAATAAGTCGTTTGGCTGCTACATTTTCCAAGACTAGAATTTTTCAGTATGTTTCGATCCAAGGTCGGTTTTTTCAACAGCGGTGTTATGACAGCCTTCTTGAGTTCCCTCGGAACAGTGGCTGACTCGAACGACATATTGATAAGATGAGTCAGTATTTGAATATGAGCAGGAAGAGTGCTCTTTAGTAGCGATGTAGGTAGAGGGTCCAAGCATGATGACTTGGGTTTAGCATCCTGGATAATTTTCTGCACTTCACACATACTTGCAGCACACATTTCAGTCATAGGATGTTCAACTACTCTCTGTATCGCAGTTTCGATATATCGCTCATGTTTGTTTCTGAGGCATCAATTTCATTCATGATTTTCGCAATGTTTTCTTCAAAAAAGTTCAGAAACTGGCAGCATAATTTCTCCCTTGAATCAGTGTCAGGCAGTTTGGAAGATTCCACCTTTAGCAGGCTGTTCACGGCTTCGAAGGCTGTATTCTGATCGGCATCTGGACTGGACAGTGTGTATGATCGCTGAATGTAGGAAGCAACTCAGTGTTTATTTGAATATTTAAACCAGACTGAATGTGATGCCACTGAGCAGTTATACATGTGAATATTTGCCCAATGGTTTTGCTTGTTTAGACCACCAGTGCATATTTGTGGCTCGCAGTAGATCAACGTGTTATGCACTGGAGACTAAGCACTGTTGTAAGGTGACAACCTGCGTAGGTAACTGATTAGAATAACTGCCTGGTCTGTGGACAGTGTCGCTGTGCATTGAGGTGATAGTACTTCCTTCCTGATAGGCAGGAAGTACTTCCATTTCTGGCCTTCACACACAGGAGAGTTCCATACTATGTCTCCAATTGTTATGTTGGATCTGTAAGGTGAAACGATAGTTGTACTTCCTGTTTTAGATGTGCATACTGTAGACATGATTGGTTGTTTAATAAAAGTGATAGCGTCTATCAGGAAGTAACTGTAGTCCCGCAGCAAGTTCAGCGATGCTGACCCTTTAGGACTGAGATCATGTCATGAAATAGATTTGAGGATAAGGTATTTGATTGAAGGGTTTCAGGTCAAAATGTCAATTTGGGTGACTTTTTTACTGGCTGAAATTTCATATAGAGGCACTGGAAATGATGAAGACTACAACATTTATAAAGAAGCATTTAACCAAGCTACAGCTGAAATTAGAAATTTAAAAAGAAGCTATGAACAATGTAATATAAAACACGACAGCAAGAGTTTTTATGCATATAAAGCAGAAAGTTCATAATAAGGTCGGTCCTCTTGAAGATAGTGCTGGAAATATATCAGAGGGAGTCTTAATGGCAGAAAACCTGAACGAGTATTTTAGTTCGGTGTTTACCAGGGAAGATTTTATTTCACTGCCAGTACCAGAGGCTAAGTTCAAGGGGGCAGAATCAGACTACTTAGGACAGTTAATGGTAACCCCGAAAATGGTAGCTAAGAAAATAAAAATAAGGGCTATGAAGGATAATAAATCACCTGGAGTGGATGGGATTCCCCCCAAACTACTATTGGAAATTGTAGAACAAATTAGCATACCGTTTGCAACAGTTTTCAACTTGTCATTAGAAGAGGGAGCGGTTCCTTTAGGAGAGAAAGAGGCAAACATTATACCATTATTAAAAAAAAGTCAGTTTAACATCAGTGATTTGCAAATTATTAGAAAGACTAATTAAAGAGCACATAGATCACGTCATATGTTATGTTTTTTTGGAAGATATCACTAAGTGGGTAGACGAGGGATCACCAGTTTTAGATTTTCAGAAAGCTTTCAACAAAGTGCCACATCAAAGGTTACTTCTTAAACTAAAGGCCCATGGCATAGGAAATGGTAAATTAACTGGATATAAAAAAAATGGCTGATTGACAGAAGACAACGGGTAGTAGTTGATGGGGAGGCTTCAAACTGGAAATCAGTTTTGAGTGGGGTAGCACAGGGATCAGTACTGGAACCTATATTATTCTTAATATATATATATATCAACGATTTGGACGATGATATAACATCAAGATGTTGAAATTTGCAGATGATATAAGTGTTTAGAAGGATTAAACGTGATGGAGATAGACAGCATTTACAAGATGATCTTGAGAGGTTGGTCAAATGGTCTGAAAAGTGGCAAATGTTGTTCAATTTTGGGAAATGTAAATGCCTCCACACAGGACATGGTAACGAAGATATACAATGGGGGTGGGTACTGTACTAAGTACTACTGTAAAAGAAAAGGACTTAGGGTTAACCATTAGTACTGATATGAAGGTTTCAGAGCAGTGCGGAATTGCAGCTTCTAAGAAAAAAGAACTAATAATACTGCTGTACAAAACAATAGTTACGCCTCATTTAGAATATTGTATACAAGCGTGGAGGCCATATCGCAAGAAGGACATAGATATGCTAGAAAGAGTACTGAGGAGAGCGTCTAAAAGGATACCAAAACTGAGGGATCTTAGTTACGAAATACGCCTAAAAGAATGTAGTTTAACAACATTAGAGACCAGGAGATTGAGAGGAGATCAGTTAGAAGTATTTAAAATATTGAATGGTTATGAAAATATTGATAGAATTTTTTTTTTTCTCAGTTATGAAAGATAGACGGACTAGAGGACATGAAATTACATTAATAAAAGAGTAGATTAGATATAAGAAAGTTCTAATTTTCACAAAGGACTAAATGAATGGAACAGATTATCTGCTGATTGTGTAGGTGCTAGTAGTGTGAATATGTTTAAAAATAAAATTGACACATACCTCAGAAGGGCGGGGTACACGTAGATAAAAAGGGTTGGACTCTCGATAAGCCAAAAAGCTTCCTTGTCTACCTGCCATCTAGAGTTAATTCTCTGGGTAGCAATCTTGTTAAATCTTGTTAACATCATCTCCCAACTAAACATTTCTATACACCTGTACAATAGAGCACAGTTGCTAGAGCATTGGACTCTCAATTGACAGAACCCAGGTTCGAATCCTGGCTGCGGTGGCGAACCTTGGGCAAGTTCAATCACTCTACTTTGCTCCAGTTCACTTAGCTGTATGAATGAGTACTTGGCTAAAGACAGTGGTGGATATTTTATATTTATGTACAAATAGTTTTTGTGCATTAATTTCAGTGTGGCTGAATGCTTCCAAGAGAAGTTGAGATGTTATCTCACATCACGAGTCGGGATAGTATCTCAGAGGTAATCTCATTGAGAGATTGCGTCTGCATGGTGTAGTGGCATCTGTAATGCGACGTCCGGTGTATAGCAAATAACTACTACAGTGGGACAATGTTTCCAAAATGTAAGTGCTTTAAAACTGATATCCTGCAAACACAAATTGCTTTTGGTAGAAAACCTCTTTGCAACAGTATAATTATTCAAACCTGCACTGCATGTTGACAATATGCATGCAGTGGATGTTATATATATTTTAAATTAATACATTTTTCTGCAGTCTTGCAAAACACTAAACTACTTAACATAAATTAAAATGTATACCAAATTCCGTGTAAAGGCATAATAAACTACCGTGGGTATCTCATCTTATCTTATAATCACAGGTAGAACACTAAATTGTAATTTGGCCCCTTTTAAAGATGCCGCTAGTGGTTTTATGATATCAGTCGAATTGATAATGCACAGACAATACACATGCTTGTAACTTAATTTCAGATTAACAATTGAAATTAATAATCACCTAATCAAGCGTTCCCCTCAGTGCCATTTCCTGCCCCCTGGCACAGGTCAAGCCCTGTTTATTAAGATATCACAGGACGGACAATCTTCCTCATAGATTTAAACAATACAACATGAAAATACAGCATATGAACCTTTGAAAGTTTTACCATCCAAAGGCAGTGATCTTCACCAATTGTGGTTGACTCAAACATGTCTCAAGCAGGCCTGGTAATAGTACTACTTAATATTTTTAATGTAATAGTAATAGTAACGATTATACAGATAATTGTAATAATTTGAACAAAGCACAATGTAATTGTAATAGTAATAATAGGAAGCAGTGTAATAGTATTTGACAGTTACTGTTTAACTACTGCTGCAATACCTAAGGGACTTGGTGGCACTTTGAGGCCTCATCTCACAAGCTTCACAAATCACCCGTTTATGCAGACAGAACAATGCAAGTCAGGTATTGATTGAATTAGGCCAAATTAATGACATGCAATTGTATTGACTACTGTTATAAATTGCATACACATCCATTGTTACAATAACCACAGCAAGCATGCCTGCCCCTGACTACTAATCACTATTGTCTACTAAGTACAATTCACCATATGTGTGGGGGTCACTCCACTAATATATATACACTATTCACCATATGTGTGGGGGACCACTGGGGGTCACTCTGCCTACCCACCATATAACATAAGTACATCAACTTATTTCCACCCTAAAAACCCTGCGTACATAATAATTTGATGACAAAACCTCGTACTGTTCAGGGAAAAGCGTCAGACCTTTAATCAGCAAATATACACTACGGTTTTTACCGTAACAATCCTGTGGTACAATCCACTACATAGCAGTTTAAAGCTGCTAAACTGATAAACATGCACCCATTGTTAAAGGGAGGGAGGATGGGAATTCTAAACTTGATCAATATTACACTATTACACGAATACACTCATCTAGCATAAAGCACAACTACATTCTAACTACATAAATCGAAAATTCAAATACGCTGAATAAACGCTGCGAATACTCCCCAAGAGTTTGACTGAATGAGGTCGATCTCGCTGCTGCTGTCGCTTAAATACCGGTGTCTAACGCGCATGCGCGAGTCGCATAGCCTCGTAACGAAACATGTAACGAGCCAATAGCTACGCTGCATTACGTTGTTACTTCCACATAAAACGCAGTATGTCCCCGTTGTTTACATACATTCATCTATCAGAAGGAACAACGCAAGTCAGGTATTGATTGAATTCGGCCAAATTAATGACATGCAATTTTATTGACTACTGTTATCAATTGCATACCCATCCATTGTGACAATAACGACAGCAAGCATGCTGGCCCCTCACTGCTATCTTTTCACTGCAACCTTTGGGTTTAGTGGCTGCATGCAGCTTGAAGTGCCACAGCTGTGAAACAACACTGATGTAATTCTACCTTCTACTAGCAATTAACTGTCCACCAAGAGGCAGTAGAGCAGTACAGCATTATGTTTAATTACATTAAAATATAACCCACCTTAAGAGATCATCTCAGAACATTGATATCTGATATCAGACAAAATTACTTTCGTTTAGGGAGGGGTGGTCTGAGGCAGTTTCGTTTAGGGAGGGGTGGTCTGAGGCAGTTTCGTTTAGGGAGTGGAGAGGCAGTTTTGTCTGGCGTCAGACAAAACTATGTTTACACACTTACATCTGAGGATGGGTGGGGGGCTGAGGCCAGATGAAAGTAATTTTGTCTGATATCGGACATCTTTCTTCTGAGATGATCCCTAAGAGACAGATACATTGCTTTTGTCTTTCATTCCACATGGTACTGAGATGTAAAATGAAAACTGTTCTATCCGTAGACAGTGTAGTTAGCAGATAATACTAAATATATAAATACTTGTGCATACTATATAGTATACTATACAATACTATCATATATTAGACTATACTGTAGTAACTATACTATACCATAGTTACTTATACTATAAATAGTTCTGATAAAAAAGTTATTGTAATAGTAATTGTAATAGCTTTAAATGTAATTTAAACAATAACAATAATCATCAGTAGCCATCATCATGTAATAGTAATAGGTGTAAAGAAAACTAAGTAATAGTAATATATTACATGCCTTCAGCTTGCAATAGTAATACTAATAGTAATAGAAAGTGATAGTATGTTATATTACATAGTAATGCACTGTGGTTTGAGCTTAAGTATGTTATATTACGTAGTAATGTACTGTGGTTTGACCTTAAGTATGTTATATTACGTAGTAATGTACTGTGGTTTGAGCTTAAGTATGTTATATTACGTAGTAATGTACTGTGGTTTGAGCTTAAGTATGTTATATTACATAGTAATGTACTGTGGTTTGAGCTTAAGTATGTTATATTACATAGTAATGTACTGTGGTTTGAGCTTAAGTATGTTATATTACGTAGTAATGTACTGTGGTTTGAGCTTAAGTATGTTATATTACGTAGTAATGTACTGTGGTTTGACCTTAAGTATGTTATATTACATAGTATTGCACTGTGGTTTGACCTTAAGTATGTTATATTACACAGTAATGCACTGTGGTTTGAGCTTAAGTATGTTATATTACGTAGTATTGCACTGTGGTTTGACCTTAAGTATGTTATATTACATAGTATTGCACTGTGGTTTGACCTTAAGTATGTTATATTACGCAGTAATGCACTGTGGTTTGAGCTTAAGTATGTTATATTACGCAGTAATGTACTGTGGTTTGAGCTTAAGTATGTTATATTACGCAGTAATATACTGTGGTTTGAGCTTAAGTATGTTATATTACGCAGTAATGTACTGTGGTTTGAGCTTAAGTATGTTATATTACGTAGTATTGCACTGTGGTTTGACCTTAAGTATGTTATATTACGCAGTAATGTACTGTGGTTTGAGCTTAAGTATGTTATATTACGCAGTAATATACTGTGGTTTGAGCTTAAGTATGTTATATTACGCAGTAATGTACTGTGGTTTGAGCTTAAGTATGTTATATTACGTAGTATTGCACTGTGGTTTGACCTTAAGTATGTTATATTACGCAGTAATGTACTGTGGTTTGAGCTTAAGTATGTTATATTACGCAGTAATATACTGTGGTTTGAGCTTAAGTATGTTATATTACGCAGTAATGTACTGTGGTTTGAGCTTAAGTATGTTATATTACGTAGTATTGCACTGTGGTTTGACCTTAAGTATGTTATATTACATAGTAATGCACTGTGGTTTGACCTTAAGTATGTTATATTACATAGTAATGCACTGTGGTTTGAGCTTAAGTATGTTATGTTATGCAGTAATGTACTGTGGTTTGAGCTTAAGTATGTTATATTACGTAGTAATGTACTGTGGTTTGAGCTTAAGTATGTTATATTACGCAGTAATGTATTGTGGTTTGAGCTTAAGTATGTTATGTTATGCAGTAATGTGTTGTGGTTTGAGCTTAAGTATGTTATATTACGTAGTAATGTACTGTGGTTTGAGCTTAAGTATGTTATATTACGCAGTAATGTACTGTGGTTTGAGCTTAAGTATGTTATATTACGTAGTAATGTACTGTGGTTTGAGCTTAAGTATGTTATATTACGCAGTAATGTATTGTGGTTTGAGCTTAAGTATGTTATATTACGTAGTAATGTACTGTGGTTTGAGCTTAAGTATGTTATATTACGCAGTAATGTACTGTGGTTTGAGCTTAAGTATGTTATATTACGCAGTAATGTGTTGTGTTTTGAGCTTAAGTATGTTATATTACGTAGTAATGTACTGTGGTTTGAGCTTAAGTATGTTATATTACGTAGTAATGTACTGTGGTTTGAGCTTAAGTATGTTATATTACGTAGTAATGTACTGTGGTTTGAGCTTAAGTATGTTATATTACGTAGTAATGTACTGTGGTTTGAGCTTAAGGGGTCAGCACACTGTTGAACTTCCTGCTTGATTACAGACGAAAAAAAGTGCATTATATTTTTGAGAAATGATTTTTTACAATGTTCACTTGCTCTGACATAAGTGCATTTGAGTAGTCAGATTTCTAGATGTGATTGTAGCAGCTGTTGACAGTAAAATGGTGTCTTTTAGCTGATTTTACTAAGCGGAAGGGTATCTGGCAGCAATTTGGCTAGTTGACACTTTAGCCGGATTATTGCCTGCATGCATTTGTAAATATTGACGGGTGTCATACATACAGGCATTTTGCAAGAGCTAGAGATATTAGATTTTGACTAAAATCGACCAACATGTCAATGAGATGATAATAACAGCAGGTGGGAAGTTTAAGAAACTTTATAGGTCACGTTTTCTTATAATCACACAAAACATTAACATGGTCGCCAATGGGAAAACTGACAGTGTGCTGAGCCATTAAGCTCATTTACAGTAGTGCCATCTGAAGAGTTGACTGCTGTGTGTGTGTGTGTGTGTGTTTGTGTGTTTGTGTGGTGTTTACAAACTCCTAGGACAGTTGCTGCCTGGCACTGGTGCTATAGACAAGGTAACTGTGTCACCTCTGATCTTAAGGACTCCTTCACCTCAGAATAAAACATAAATCACATGTTTATCTGTTGGACCAATCCTTATTATTACCTTGTACGACCTAGTTCCAGGTACTATATGTTTCAAAAGACATATATCTTATGCATGTTATTATATTATGTAGGATTGCCACCATGAACAAAAGACTGAGTCATAATTTTACAAGGGAATTTCTCATGAATAAAGAATGAATAATGCCTTAATTGTAAGTATGATAGAGTGTTTATGACTAGAAGTGGTCATATTACACATGTATGGTATGTGCAACGTGAAATGACAACAGGTGTGTTTTGATGATTTGAAGTAAATAAATGGTGTCCAATCTGACAAATCAGCTGCAGTAAAAGGACTTGATCTTTGAATTGAGGTAGGGATAGTACTTTATATTTACTTGTTTGTGTTTTATATGTTATTTAGCTTATTTATGGTAAGTACTCTTATATTGTCAAGTTTTGTTTTCTATTCCATCATGATCTGTTGTAGAACATTTTAATGTATTTTTTTATATTAATGTATGTAGCAATGTTTGAGACGGAGCCATGGATCGTTATAAATGTTTTAATATATATCTGTACGCACACATGCACACGCGCACACACCCACGCGCACATACAAACTTACCTTACAATTTATCATTTCCATGGCTATACAAAACATTGAGACAGGTACAAAAGAAGTAAACCAGGCCTTTCAGTCAGTTCACTTTTACCACTGTGCACTCAGTGGCTCAGCTTTTTTCCTGGTAAGAGATAACTGTAACAACTTACATGGTTTTGTAACCTAAACCAAACAATGAGCTTGCAGTTGTGAATATTTGACAGTTGTCAGTCATCCCAATTAGTCTGACTGACATAACAGTGGAGCTGATTGTTATCACGATGTGGGCTTGCTCAAGTGTGCCTATTAAAGTGAATAATATTGTTTCTCCGTGTCGTCACTGGAGTGGTTACAATTATGGTACCGTATAAGCCATAATGAAAGACCTTTGATTGTCAGCATGCTTTATGTTGTTACGCTGTATTGGTATTTTAGAAGCCCACTCGCTGACAGCGGTGTTTACTTCACGTCTCCAGGTTTGAGACCGTTTTTTTACACTTAGATGGCATCTCCCATCTCAAAACATAGATGTTTGATACTGAAACAGCTGTTTGTAATAACATTATATACATCAATGTATTTTCCGCAAAACATTATTTATCACATCGACAAAACTAAGACTGGGCAATTTCATTATCGATACATATTTTAGTAATACACATCCATAGTGGACAACGTCGGAATTGTGAAGTATGTCCATTTTGGCCAGATTACCATTATGGACAGGTAATGCCTGTGGGCAATGCAAACTAGGCATTCGAGACTTCCAAAGTGCTCATTGTAGACACGTTTTCATTATTGACAGGTGACTGGTAACATGATAAGGCAGGTTTTGCTGTATATATATACAGGTGTATATATATATAGGTATATATATATATAGGTATATATATATATATACCGTATTTGTTCTTTTTAGTGTACATCCCTTTTCCAGCAGGGTCTGTTGTTGGTTTATGACTAAAACTGATCACTGGATCCATAATTTATTGTGCTAATAAATAAACAGTTCTCCGATTACGATTACTTTTTTTGGCCAGGCTTATCAAATCTTCTGACAAACTCTGCAGTTGACCAACTGGAGGCACTTCACAATTGTTTTTCAAAGGGTAGGCTGCAGGCATGACTGAGATAGGTTGTATTTGTTAGGGTTTTTGTTTGCTGGCTATCACTTAATTCCATCATAATAATGAAACAGATTTATAAGCGGTTCAAAAAAATGTAATTTGTATTGTTGATTTTTTGCTCAGCAAATAAATACTGAAAAAGTATGTGTGAGAAAGGGCTGTTTACATTATTCTAAGTTACATTTCTCATTACTTTCTTTGTCAAATTTTGATATAGTCTTCATTTTGGGAACTTTTAGGGATAGATCATTATTTTATGTTCTGTTCTATAGAACAGCAAATAATGATTTGTCCCCACAAGTAGGTGACCATGTTAATGTTTCCTATGTTGTCTGCAAGATATCGATAGGGATTTATCACACTTGTTGCATGGCATGTTTCAGCGTTTTTATGACCCCAGAATCATCTTTGTCTGTATGACATGAACCAGGAAGTACAATAAGATCTGGCCTTGTCTAAGGCTATTACTGTCTGTTTAAGGCTATCGCTGAATTGTTTACTATTAGCTGGATCTACAGATGTTACCTTTGTGTGAGCTGTGTTTTTTGGACTCATTACCAAGAGGGTCAGATTATGAATCTACTTCATGCTATTTGAAGCCATGATAGTTTTTGTTTGTTGCACATTGCTGCAATTTGTTGGTAAAACATAAGTGTCTGCTATGTGAGTGCCATGGATATAAGTAGAATTTTTTTAATTAAAGATTTTTGTATAGTGATTACAGTATGGCTGAATACTTCCTCGAGGACGTGGTACACATTGAAAGGAACATATCAGCTTGAAGATGAAATATAAAGCAATTCTAATGGTCATATATATATATATATATACATACATACATATATACAAAACCTATACAGCAAGACATAAATAGTTGTATTCATACATGACCAAGTTGTAGACTAAATATATAAGACCATGGTATTAACTTTTCAATCAAAGGCATGACCCGTTTTCAGCTCATACATGACCAAGTCGTACCTGCAGTGACGCCTATTTTATTTTGTTTTTTCTCAAAAGACACTAAAAGTTTCTGTCTGCCCTATGTGCGACAAAAGAACAGCAGGCATGAACTGGTGAATTCACATTGAATAATAAATCACCATTAAAGGTGTTGGTTGCATTTGTGGGATTTCCCTACAGGAAAGTCTCTCGGGAATGTCCTGTCACCTGATCTATTTCTTCTACTGGGTGGCAGTGCACTTGTTTATGGCTGAGTCGGTGATAAATAAATCTAAATGTCCATGTTGTTGTGACATTCGGGTAAGTTTGCTGGCTGTGTATTTATTATAGGCTGTACAATTATTTTGGTGTAGTTTTAAATTGCCAGAAGCATGCAGTTATATCGGTAAGACTTTACTGAAGGTGTGAAACAAACAGGTTGACATGCCACCTTAACTGACACAGTAATGTGAATTCCATGACATGGTATGTTCAACAGACGTTCATAATTTGAGGTGACTTTGTATAGATGATCATGCTTAACAGAAACACTGTTTCCGACCAATTTGATTCTATTCAGCGGCAGATTTACTTAAGTGGCATCTTTTTAGTGGGAATAAGGAATGATTACATCCAAGGCAGTGTATTTGATTCTACGAAATGGCTGATACTATCATCAACGATTCTGTTAAGTACAAGTGCGCTAATAAAGGAAATGTAAGTTCTGTGAAAGATTCTTATTTTAGTTCTATGTGTGTGTCATTTTTATTTAGAGGTTTGTTTGAAGTTTCTTTGCCGACTAAATTCAATATGGGTAACCGTTGAGTGGCTCTCACTGACCGTGTCACTAGATTGACAAAGATAAGATCATTATTTTATAAATAGAGCCCTTTAATAAATTGTTTGTGCTTTACAAGAATGTTAAGATGTGTGTGTAGGTATCAATGACCCTCTGTGACATCTGTTGCTATTTTTATCTGTTAAGCTTTGAACTAACTTTCCATGTAGATCATGTAGCATATGTTTCTACTTGCCGTAGGTCACTTTTACAAACAGCCACCACTTTGACAAACGACAAAACATTTGTATGACATTTGTACCATATTTGTACATAATTGTGTTGGTCATGTGTTGCTATTTCCACAAGAGGACATGTTTACATGGGCCTATACATGTACTACATTATGAAAACAATGCACAGTATTAGATGATTTTTGTTGTTGTTGTATGTGGCAACCCGAGTAAACACGGGCGTGGTTTGGTACTCGATTTAAGTGACCTTTCAACCAATAAACAGGGGTAGGGTGATAATACAACGACTGTTACACATCAGGAAGCATGTAAGGTTCTAAAACTCGACTATGAAAGGCTGTGCCAGATGTCTTAATTACTGTAGATTGTGGCACAAAGAATGCAGTAATGTAATCCTCTACTATTTAATAAAGGATTACTGCTAACAAATCATGACACAGCATGTATTCGTACATGTACGGCAGTTGAGATAACTTCAGAAAGTTCAGTGAGTGTATTCAAAAAAAGAGCAAAGATTGAAATCGCTGTATCACACGTGGTAATCTGTAACTAATTCATTACCCTTTTTCAAGTATTTATGTTACATTTCAGTTTGTAATTGTAGATTACATTCAGGGCTACAATGAAACTTATGTAACATATTTTTACATTTAGCAAAATTTAGTGAAATACAGTAACCTTGTCTGTTCGTATTTTTTATAATAATAATAATGATCTTAATACTTGATGTTGAAGGTAAAAATACAGCCCGCCAAATTGCTTTTAATAAACCTGATCCATTAATTGTTCACAATTTTCACAATTTGTATCCGCAAAAAATGTTTGGTAAAAAAACATTAAAATTCTAAACACCCTCTTTTGATTGTATTATGCAGGAAGGGGGGTTAACTGCAAGGTCCTCTGGTGTTTGGTGTCTCGCATTGTTCTCACATTCAAGACAACTGATTAAGTGATCTTCCTGCTAATAATTAATACTAATTATCAGCCCTGGCTTAACAGGGTGATTCTTTTTAAGGAAGTTTAAATTTTAAGGTTTAAATTTACTAAACCCTGGTTTTAAGGTATAATATCTTAATAATATGACAATTATCTGTGTGCGAATGTTGTCCTTCGCATTAATTTGAAGATGAATAAGAATCAACAAAATGTATAGATCATGTTTTGTTTTGAAACCCTTCAATTTATACTACCTTGACATGATTTTATGATAATACGATTTGGCTCTATGTCATTAAAACATACAGAAAGAATATGTATGTATTTAATTATAAGATCTGGAAAGCAAGTTAAGTACCTGTCCATGCTTATTGTTGCACTTGGTTCTGGCTATTATAAATTGAACTCTTTTGAAGCCTTGTTTAATTAAATTCGCATATCGTATAGTCACGTGTAATGCAACCTACTAGTACAATAACTCGAGTGTATAAATTATATAAAAAGCGCTAACCTCATTTGTGTCCAATATCATCCCCTGATATATTTAGATTGGTGTGGTAAGTGGAACACGCATGCCAAAAGCAACCTTTGTGTGGGTTGAGAAATGTTCTACAAAACCGAAAGTGCAAATTTGATTCCGTCGCTATTGTGTACAGTCAGACGATTGTCTCGTTTCAAACGTTTCTCCATTTATTAGTATCAGAATATAACTGTGGTTTTCAATGGCACCATGTTGTATAGTGTCCAGGATGCCGTACACCGGGGCCATCATATATCTGCTGTTACTAAAGATAGTTTAGGTAGTTGCTGATACCACTGCTAAATTTTGGAGAGGGTTTAATATGTTCACGGCCGATTTTGGTCATATTAAGATGACTGTAAAGTGCAATTTATTTAAACAATATTGCTGCTCTTACTATGGAGCTCCAATATGAGATCTCCAAAGTAAGGGTGTTGGCACTATACGCATAGCATGGCGAAAAGTACTAAGGAAGATGTGGGGGCTAGCACCACTTACACACGGTGATGTTATAGCATTGTTAGCAGATAGTTTGTCATTATTGGTCATCTTAAAGCAATGGTTCACAACATTTATTAATAAAGCCATGAACCACAATTCACCGATTATAAACAGTGCAGACATGAGGTCAAATACATTGAAATGTATTTAAATACAAATACTCTTGAGGGAGTCAAATACAAATATTTGAAATGCAAAAGTATTTAAATACAAATACATTGGAAAGTATTTCAGATACTTTTCAAATACTTTTTACTTTCAGACTACATTACAATAAAGCTAAAAACCAAGTCGTATATTGAGATATGTAGTTTATTGGTATAATTCATATGATGTTACATATACAACCATGGTGAGATATAGTGCTTATTAACTGTAACACTGTACCATTGGAAACAAATGCTATGCTGCTAAAGTCTGTTATGGTATACGGTTGGTCTTTGTGGCTTCAACATCTGTCATCAGAGAGAGCAAATATTAGACACAATAGCTGGCCTTAGCAGCCACTGACTGCCACATTGGTTAGGTACCAGGTAGGTAGTTTGGTTAGCTGGGGCTTGGAAACTATAATCAGAAGACAGACCAGTGCAACAGTCTCCTTTTTGCTAATTGCATCACTGTGACAACTGAGGAGTAAGGTGATGTTGGCTTCTCACACAGTGATCTCAATGACTTCTCACATAATGGCATTACCTTGCCATTATTTCTGAGCGGAAAAGTGGTGAATTGCCAAATGACATAGTAAAATTGCTCAACTCTTAAGAATTCAAACACGAATAATTTTAAGTTGTCATTTATTGATAATCACGTCCTATGTATTTGAAAAAGTATTTGAAAGTATTTGAACATTTCAAATACTTTAGGAAAGTATTTAAATACAAATACTTTCATGTCAAATACAAATACTTTAAAAAAAGTATTTAAATACTTTCAAATACAAATGTATTTGACCCCATGTCTGAAGCAGTGTTGCCAAGATATCTATTGAAAATATATGGCCAAATAGTAGCACAAATTACCGTCACATCCTAAATGAATGTACCACAATTGATGATGTGTCTGCATGTAATATTTGCTGTGTGTGACAGGCTGGTGTATCAAAAGAACAAACATCTAATGTGAATGTTTTATACGAAATGTTACAAATCAAAAATGGTTTGAAGACATGCACTATTTTAAACGATGATGATGTCAGCCGTATTATTACAGAAATTACTGTATTTTAAAGAATGTACAATTGCCTTTATTAATGTGCGAAAATAAAGATTTTATTATCAGTGCCAGTATTCACGAGCACTACAAGTGCGTGTTACTTTTGTTTCCGGGTCAGAAATCTAACCAATTATTAGTGATGAAGTCGTACAATCTTAGCAATGTAAACTCACTTGTTTATGGCTGAGTCGGTGATAAATAAATCTAAATGTTCATCTTGTTGTGACATTCGGGTAAGTTTGGTGGCTGTGTATTTACTATAGGCTGTACAATATGATTTTCGGTGTAGTTTTAAATTGCCAGAAGCATGCAGTTATATCGGTAAGACTTTACTGAAGCTGTGAAACAAACAGGTTGACATGCCACCTTAACTGACACAGTAATGTGAATTCCATGACATGGTATGTTCAACAGACGTTCATAATTTGAGGTGACTTTGTATAGATGATCATGAAACAGAAACACTGTATCCACTGTATCCACTGTATCCACTGTATCCACTGTATCCAGTGTATCCACTGTATCCACTGTATCCACTGTATCCAGTGTATCCACTGTATCCACTGTATCCAGTGTATCCACTGTATCCAGTGTATCCGCTGTATCCACTGTATCCACTGTATCCACTGTATCCGCTGTATCCACTGTATCCACTGTATCCACTGTATCCACTGTATCCACTGTATCCGCTGTATCCACTGTATCCACTGTATCCAGTGTATCCACTGTATCCACTGTATCCACTGTATCCAGTGTATCCGCTGTATCCACTGTATCCAGTGTATCCACTGTATCCAGTGTATCCACTGTATCCAGTGTATCCAGTGTATCCACTGTATCCACTGTATCCAGTGTATCCACTGTATCCAGTGTATCCACTGTATCCACTGTATCCACTGTATCCAGTGTATCCACTGTATCCACTGTATCCACTGTATCCACTGTATCCACTGTATCCAGTGTATCCGCTGTATCCGCTGTATCCACTGTATCCACTGTATCCACTGTATCCAGTGTATCCACTGTATCCAGTGTATCCACTGTATCCACTGTATCCGCTGTATCCGCTGTATCCGCTGTATCCGCTGTATCCGCTGTATCCGCTGTATCCGCTGTATCCGCTGTATCCACTGTATCCACTGTATCCAGTGTATCCGCTGTATCCACTGTATCCACTGTATCCACTGTATCCAGTGTATCCACTGTATCCACTGTATCCAGTGTATCCACTGTATCCAGTGTATCCACTGTATCCAGTGTATCCACTGTATCCACTGTATCCAGTGTATCCACTGTATCCACTGTATCCACTGTATCCACTGTATCCAGTGTATCCACTGTATCCACTGTATCCACTGTATCCACTGTATCCGCTGTATCCAGTGTATCCACTGTATCCACTGTATCCACTGTATCCAGTGTATCCACTGTATCCACTGTATCCAGTGTATCCACTGTATCCACTGTATCCACTGTATCCAGTGTATCCACTGTATCCAGTGTATCCAGTGTATCCACTGTATCCAGTGTATCCGCTGTATCCACTGTATCCACTGTATCCACTGTATCCACTGTATCCAGTGTATCCACTGTATCCACTGTATCCACTGTATCCACTGTATCCGCTGTATCCACTGTATCCACTGTATCCACTGTATCCACTGTATCCACTGTATCCAGTGTATCCAGTGTATCCACTGTATCCAGTGTATCCACTATATCCACTGTATCCGCTGTATCCGCTGTATCCGCTGTATCCGCTGTATCCACTGTATCCACTGTATCCACAGTGTCCAGTGTATGTATCCACAGTATCCAGTGTATCCAGTGTATCCGCTGTATCCACTGTATCCACTGTATCCAGTGTTTCCACTGTATCCAGTGTATCCACTGTATCCGCTGTATCCGCTGTATCCGATGTATCCACTGTATCCACTGTATCCACTGTATCTGCTGTATCCACTGTATCCAGTGTATCCACTGTATCCACTGTATCCAGTGTATCCACTGTATCCAGTGTATCTGCTGTATCCAGTGTATCCACTGTATCCGCTGTATTCACTGTATCCAGTGTATCCAGTGTATCCGCTGTATCCAGTGTATCCACTGTATCCGCTGTATCCGCTGTATCCACTGTATCCAGTGTATCCGCTGTATCCAGTGTATCCACTGTATCCACTGTATCCACTGTATCCACTGTATCTACTGTATCCAGTGTATCCGCTGTATCCAGTGTATCCGCTGTAGCTGCTGTATCCAGTGTATCCGCTGTATCTGCTGTATCTACTGTATCCACTGTATCCACTGTATCCAGTGTATCCACTGTATCCACTGTATCCACTGTATCCACTGTATCCAGTGTATCCACTGTATCCACTGTATCCACTGTATCCACTGTATCCAGTGTATCCGCTGTATCCGCTGTATCCGCTGTATCCACTGTATCCAGTGTATCCACTGTATCCACTGTATACACTGTATCCAGTGTATCCACTGTATCCACTGTATACAGTGTATCCACTGTATCCAGTATATCCGCTGTATCCACTGTATCCACTGTATCCGCTGTATCCACTGTATCCACTGTATCCACTGTATCCACTGTATCCAGTGTATCCAGCGTATCCACTGTATCCGCTGTATCCGCTGTATCCGCTGTATCCAGTGTATCCGCTGTATCCAGTGTATCCACTGTATCCAGTGTATCCACTGTATCCACTGTATCCAGTGTATCCGCTGTATCCGCTGTATCCACTGTATCCGCTGTATCCAGTGTATCCACTGTATCCACTGTATCCAGTGTATCCAGTGTATCCACTGTATCCACTGTATCCAGTGTATCCAGTGTATCCACTGTATCCACTGTATCCAGTGTATCCAGTGTATCCACTGTATTCACTGTATCCACTGTATCCAGTGTATCTACTGTATCCACTGTATCCACTGTATCCAGTGTAATCATTTATCCAGTTTTTGCAAAACATTCGTCGCATATGCAGTGAATTAACAGAAATACGACACTGTCTTGGCACATGGCCACGCACCATTATGTTGAGTCAACAGACAAAGAAAATTATTCATCAGAAACAATACATTTTTAATTATACCTACAAATAATATTTCACAAGCACTTTTGTGTCATTTCAATAATCCACCAGGTGGTGTAGTGGTATTTTGAACCACGAAAGACATCATGAATAACTGGCCATTGAGAACCAAGAACTGTACAATTACAACACTACTAAGTACTAACTAACCGCATATGTTAATGTGAATTAATTGACTGATTAAATAGTGCTTAGGACTGTCGTGTATATATATGAATGTGACGTGTGATCAATTATATGCCTTTATGTTGGTTATGTATTTATGTACTTCACTTTATCTACTACAATCGCTTGTCTGAAATTACTGTTAGGTGTAGCAATAAATCTGTCATCATATTCCTGCAGTGAATGTGTTGTATCCAATAGAAACATCAGATTGATATGTCAGCATGTAACTTAATCCATACTGTGACATACATATTAACGTAAGAACAAACAAGTAAAAATAAATTCTAATATAGCACAATATCCCGTCCTTAAGACTGCTCAAAGTCAAAGCACTTTACACTTTACTCCCTGGCAAACCTGTTCAGTCGAACACCATTCCTTATCTGGGAAGCATTCAGCCACACTGCAATAACTAGGTGAAGACTATTCATATAGAAATATCCACCAGTGTATATAGCCAGGTACTCAGTCATACAGCTGAGTAAACTGGAGCAATGTAGAGTGGACGAACTTGCCAAAGGTTCCACATGGCAGCACGGGATTCAAACCCGGGTTCTCTCAATCAAGAGTACGATGCTCCAGCCATTGCGCTCCACAGTTCCGTTCTTTCAGACTCTATTGTTGAGTTCGGTGGAGCTTCCGTTACTTTCTCAATCAATTGCCACATCCTCTGTCCCTACCCCAGTATAGCCCTTTCATAGTTTCCTTCCTTTTTAATTCTGTCCCAATTTTGACATCTGATACCATTATTGTCCAGTTCCCTTGTCCATTGTGTCATGGAATATCTGATCGAGATAGTCACGGAAGCTACATCGAGCAACAATACACAATGAATTATATCAACTGTCTTTAACCCATTTCATTCGGGATACGCCTACGGGCGTAGTTAACCTTTTCATTCGGGATACGCCTGCAGGCGTAGTCAACGCACGTGACGGCCTTATCGGGTATTTATAGAAACTGTGTGCATCGTAGCAAGCTTTTACCATTTTTCCCATGATGCAGTATGACCACACTACCGGTTTGGAAGCCATTTGCAAATTTTCAACCGCGTGTTTATCTGCAAGTTTGGAGTGAAGTTCGAGTTCGATATTTTGGAGATTTTTGGCATTTAAAAATGGCGGATGATGGTGCAGTTAGTGATGGAAGCGATATCGACGTGGAAGACAGTGAAATCGGCAGTAGTACGAGCAGTATTTCGACTGAAAACGACGCAGACGAATCTGTTGTGTCCAGTGCCAACAGCTTGGAGTGTGTCTGTACGCACTTCCACAGCCTGTTCAACTTGTGAGTTGGCACTTGGCAGTCAGTGACGTGAACAATATGAACTGTGACATCGCCGATGTCATGAACAGTGTAATGGACATTATTACCTTAGTTCGGTGAAGGGTTATTGTTTCATTAAATTTTATTATGCACATTATATCTTGTGTTGTAATTCGTTTTCATTGGAAACTGCAATGCCAAGCCCAGGCCAAGGCAATGGCAATGGTGAATTACTGTAAGGAAATTACTAATTTTGTGTACGTGATGACTTCCATTCTAAAAACTATAACTTTGGACTGACATATGACATTTACATCAAATTTTTACCACTTTGAAGAAATTAATTTGGGAGGTTTCTCTCACTGGATATATGATGTGGCTATATATAGGTAAAACTAGCCCCAAGTCTGTGTACACATTTTGTTTTTATTTTATTTCTTTCATTCTTCTTCTCCGTGAGATAACTTCCTCCATGTTCACTCTACAGAAACAGTTTCAACACCATCATGTAGGCAATTCTCTTCTGATTCCAGAAATGTATGGGTTTATACACTTTTCTTCAACAGTTGCCTGAAAAAATATTATAATGAAGCGTTGGTGAATCCCTGTCAGGAAAGATATCTTTTCACATACTCGACAACATTCATTCAGAAATGTGTAACTTCCGACTGAAACAAGATATTTACATGAAATTTTTACCACTGTTTGAAGAAATGAATTTGGCAGATTTCTCTCATTGGATGTATGACCATCCTGAGTGGTTGTATACAGGTAAAACAAGTCCAAAGTCGATGTACAATCTGTTTTTATTATTATTGCTTTTCAGTCTTCTTCTTCACCTTGAGATAACTTCTTCTATGCTCACTCTATACAAACAATTTTAACACCATCATGTAGGCAATTCTCTTCTGATTCCAGAAATGTAAGGGTTTATACACTTTTCTTCAACAAAAACCTGGCAAAAAATTTGTATGTGACCCACCCGTTGAAATAATTTATCACAACTGTAAATTGGTAATTTTGTCCAGATCTGAGCAATGTGGCCAGCTAACTAGCTGCCAGAATGAAATGGGTTAATGAGAGTACTATGATGGCTGCATCAGGCAAATACTTAGCTGAAGACCAGTTTATGGTGGTTAGTGCACTGGACTGTCATTCAAGACAATCGCAGTTCAAATTCACCTGGTTATGTTTAGAAACTTAGAAAATTTTGTTCACCCCAACATTTGCTGTGTCATCCCGAAAATACACTAACAACTGTTGGTCCCTTCTACCTGGTATGTTGGTCCCTTCTACTTGGTATGTTGGTCCCTTCTACCTGGTATGTCGGTCCCTTCTACCTGGTATGTCGGTCCCTTATACCTGGTATGTCGGTCCCTTCTAACTGGTATGTCGGTCCCTTCCACCTGGTATGTTGGTCCCTTCTACCTGGTATGTTGGTCCCTTCTACCTGGTATGTTGGTCCCTTCTACCTGGTATCTATCCCAAGAGAAGTGAAATATATACGACACAGGGGTAAACGTAACTTGATGTGGACTCACTAAGTCTAGAAAAGACAAATTCTGACAATAATTCAGTTGGTGTGATACTCACTTGAGGCTTAGTGATTATGGAACAAAGACAGAATTCTGTAAAATACATACTAGACAGCTAGATGTACCACCAGAAAGAAGAGCTGCTGGCTGTAGCAAACCTACGTGGATGTCTTGGTTCAGACCACACCGAATGTTTATAGCAAAGGCCTTAGTATTTAGTAATAGTATTGGTAATGATAAGAAGATCAGACTATAGCGGGAAGTGCAATCATAAAATGATGTGCTGCTAGTAAATAAAGTGTTGGTTGTAGCAATATTAATCTGCAAACTTTGGGGGCAGTTTGGCTGTAGCTCCTCCCAGATGTTGATGTCCACTCACCTCTTTCGGTGTTCATTTGCTTGGACCTTTGGCCTCTGATCTACCAATTGGTGATGCATTAAAGAAACACTACTGGAGTTATTTTGAATTAATCGCATGCTTACAATATGCTTTTCCAGCAGGTCTTTCTAAGATGATTTACAGTTGTAACAGGTAGTTGTGGTCATAACATGAACATATTGTAGCAAGGGGTACTAGCCATAGCAAGTATTGGTCAGTGGTCATAGCAAGAGGTGTTGCACTGAAGATCACAATAAGAAAGTGTGACCGTAGTAGTAGGTAAGATGTGCTGACAGCAGCTGCTATTTTAGTACGTATTTTATTCATTTCCAAAATGAACAAGGAAGTACCCAGCTAAGAAACCCTCAAAGTGCAAATTTCTTTCTGTGAATGGATGTTTAACGACAACTGTGAGTTTAACAGGTTCCTTTGATTGAACGATAATCTCAAAATACACCGTACAAACGGCACCATTTTACCTATCCGAAGGTAGTGTGACTGTATGATCTCTTTCATTCTCCGTTGCTATGAGAGACGGGTGAGGGCAGGCAATACTATAGACCTTATACACCAGGTGGGTGTTTCACTCCTTCAATGCTTTCTTTACATTGTCTCGTGTTTCTTTACACGTGCTGATTACAATAAGAAAATTATGTCTGCATGTCTATATTTAGACTCTTGAATTGTGTGTGCAAAAGAAGGTGTGTCTTATGCATTAGTTATAACCTGAGAAGTGGTGTGATTCCAAGGGCGGCATGTTGAAAGAAAGGAAAATAAACTTGTGTACGTGTGTGTGTGGGTGTTTGTGTGCCTACGCACGTAGGCATCTGTGTGTATTACATTGAGCGTAACTATTATGTGGTATTCCATTGCAAATATGCTTTATTTAGCTGTTACTGTGGGGGTATGTTGTTGGGAAGTTTGCAGTGCTTCATGCTGTTACATAGATACTCATTGCAGTTGGGTTTAAAGCACTCAGTAAAAGGCTGGGTTCAATTTTTTCCACAGGCTTTCCACCAAAAAATTAAGCTATTTTTGTAGTGATCCTGTTTTGAAAAAATAAGAGTTAGTTGTTATAAATTGTCACTGTAAAAATCTGAAAAATCGAGTAGATCCTATGCATAATTTCTTGATGCTCTTTTACTGGGGAGAAAACATTTATTTTGTAGCATATTTCTTTTCAAGAAAGATCTGTAGAAAATGTCATCCTTACCCTAGAAAGAAGTTGTAATCGCTTTAACTGTACAGAACATAACCAAACTTGCTGGGGAAAAACTTACTTTTAAGCCAAAGACAACACGCCAAGCACAACACATGAATGGAACAAATATTCTACTGATTGTGTAAATACTGTCAGTGTGAACATGTTTAATAACAAAATCAACAAATATCTCGGAAGAGGGGTTATAAATTTATGAAAAATTGACTTTCGATAAGGCTTCCCTGTCCACAGATGGTTTTGTCCTTCCCAGGTGCCGAGGTCCACTCACCTCTCTACGTTCACTGTTAGTGTATCTCCTCCCAGGTGCCGAGGTCCACTCACCTCTCTACGTTCACTGTTAGTGTATCTCCTCCCAGGTGCCGAGGTCCACTCACCTCTCTCTACGTTCACTGTTAGTGTATCTCCTCCCAGGTGCCGAGGTTCATTCACCTCTCTCTACGTTCACTGTTAGTGTATCTCCTCCTAGATGCTGAGGTCCACTCACCTCTCTCTACGTTCACTGTTAGTGTATCTCCTCCTAGGTGCCGAGGTCCACTCACCTCTCTCTACGTCCACTGTTAGTGTATCTCCTCCTAGGTGCCGAGGTCCACTCACCTCTCTCTACGTCCACTGTTAGTGTATCTCCTCCTAGGTGTTGAGGTCCACTCACCTCTCTACGTTCACCGTTAGTGTATCTCCTCCTAGGTGCTGAGGTCCACTCACCTCTCTCTACGTTCACTGTTAGTGTATCTCCTCCTAGGTGCTGAGGTCCACTCACCTCTCTCTATGTTCACTGTTAGCGTATCTCCTCCTAGGTGCCGAGGTCCACTCACCTCTTTCTACGTTCACTGTTAGTGTATCTCCTCCTAAGTGCTGAGGTCCACTCACCTCTCTACGTTCACTGTTAGTGTATCTCCTCCTAAGTGCTGAGGTCCACTCACCTCTCTACGTTCACTGTTAGTGTATCTCCTCCTAGGTGCCGAGGTCCACTCACCTCTTTACGTTCACTGTTAGTGTATCTCCTCCTAAGTGCTGAGGTCCACTCACCTCTCTCTACGTTCACTGTATCAATTGACGATGTTGAAAAAATGCAAATGTATTTGTGAACATGTCCATCAAGTCTGAAGAATAAGAACATTTGTTATTTAACACAGATGTAGTTATTTGGACTTATTTACTTATATGAAGTTACTTATTTGCTTTGTCACATACAGGAGATATGTGGAAACTGTGGAGTGTTTAGTGACTCTCCAGGTGGAATCAATACAGTGGTGATGCCCTTTACTTGTTCCTCCATGGGTGGGTGTCGGCTAGTGTTTACAACTAGCCTACACCATCCATGGAGCAACAGAACATCTGTTTACATTGGCTCCATCTCGTGAACCAGTCAGTTCTCCCTGGTTGGAGAAAGGCCGACAAGAAAAACAGAACATCAGAAACAGACAGACAGACAGTATTTATTTTGACCTTCATAAGTACTTAAACTACAATATAAAATTCATTGTAAGGTCAGGGAGGCTGCCATTAAGACAATTATATGCCACTATCATGGGAGCCACCCCACTGATGTAACATAATTATATGATTATCACGTGATCAACTCTATATGCATACATATATATAGTATGTTTAGTATAGTACATTATAATATAGTATAATACATAAATTAGTTTAAACGAATGCAAAGTCATGTCTAGTTTAAGAATGACAGATGTAACAGTTAGAAATATGACAACATGATTCATAGTTCTTGATAAAGTAATTTTTTGTATAAGTGGAAAAACCATATAAACTATGTGTATAAATTTTATCAAGGATGATGTTTGGAGTATTGTTAACAGTTTGTATAATGTTAACAATACTCCATAACGTCTCTCTGTTAAATAGTCTTTGTAAGAGTTATCTCCAGTATTGGTTATTTGTTATGCAAGTGTAGAACCAATATTGATGAAAAATGAATTAAATTTATTTGCAATAATAGTCTTGTCAGTTACTTTTTTCCCATCAATTTGAATAAATCAGGAAATGTTTCTGTCCCTGTCTTTTTTTGAATAATTTCTTTAATCAGACCACGTTTTTTAAATATTGTGCTTATTTCTTTCAAAACTGGATTGATAATATGCTTGTTTGGTTAATCTAATATTTCTTTTAAGAATTTTATTGTATGTATGAAAATTTGTATTGAGCGAAACATATTCTGCTGTACCTATATGAGTATGTTTAAGTTTTGAATACAATTTATCTCTAAATTTTATAGATCTAATGACCTTGTGTAATCCAACATGACTTTTTGTGTTTGTGTTTATTACATTTAATGATTTTAGTAGGTAAGAATTTATCCATAGCAGTAGTAATAGTTTCATCAAGGAGGTTCTAATTGTCGTTGGGATTAGTATCTCTATCCTTATTTAATTTATTATAAATGCATCAATTCTATTTTTAAATGTTCAAGGCTGTCAGTATTTTGTTTTCTAATTCTGATATATTTAGGGACATTTGTAACAGTTGCATTGCAATCAAGGCATATAAAATACGGAAAGTGATCAGAAATGCTGCTGATTAAAATGCTGGCAGTTGATTTAAAAAGTCCTTTTGAGGGTTTGCATGCAGTTAGTATTTGAAAAACGTGTTGGTAAAGTAATTTTAGGAAAGAAACCATGTGCTGTGATTGTATCAAAGTATTCGCATATTATGTTTTTTTCTTTTATTTTCAATAGATCAATATTATAATCTCCGGCTAGTATTACTTCACCAGTTAGGTTTTGCAGATAATCTAATTTAAGGCATAATTCTTCTATGAATGTTTGGTAATTCTCAATAACATCTGTAGGAGGTCGGTATATATTTCCAATGATGATTTTTTTCTTCACGGTGTTTGATGTTATTTCAATAAATTGTCCTTGTATAAATATCTAACAATTTATAGTTGTAATTTTTATCAAGATATATTGCTAGGCCAGCGTGACCACTACATATTCTGCCTTGTGATATTAAATTGTATCCATCAATTTGTAATAAGGAGGTATCAGAATCATTCTTAAGCCACGTTTCTTGTAAACAAAGAGCATTGATTTTACAATTATTGTTTCTAAATATGTCTAGCTTAATAAAAATTTCATCAATTTTTGCGTTTAGACATTGACAGTTTAGACTTAGTATTGTAAATTTGTCCTGTTTGTTTTTTATGTGATTAATTAAGTCGTCATCATTAAAATATGGTGACTGGTGAATTAGATTTAATTCACCATCTTCATCATTTGTATCTATTTTTAAAATATGATTTAAAGAATTATTTTCTATACCACCGTAACTTCCTAACAAACGTTCAGTATTGATCATATTTAAAACAATATATTGCTTGTCAAATTAATAAAATTAAACAGCATGACAAGACTAATTTTATTGTTAACAAAACACAGTTTGGCAAAATAATATATATATAATGCATATAACGCGCATGTGTCTGAATAATACATTTAAAGGAGATGCCGCATGCTCCCCATTAGTGCATTTTAAACTTATCATAACTGAGAGAAGTAAAAATGTGTAAATGAACATTTCAAAAAGAAAAAAAGAAAAAGTGTGTAAAAAAACAAACATTCATACATATAAAGGTCGCATAGAGTAGATTATGTCTTGTTTGCACAGTCATACAAGAAGATAGTGTCTGATGATAGCCAGGTAACACACATTGTTGCATTGTTCGTGCAGTAACACACCTGTGTAGATAACTCTATAACTGTTGCCTACATACACACATGTACGTAGATAACTCTATACTTGCCTATATACACACATGTACGTAGATAACTCTATACTTGCCTATATACACACATGTACGTAGATAACTCTATACTTGCCTATATACACGCATGTACGTAGATAACTCTATACTTGGCTACATACACAGATATACGTAGATAACTCTATACTTGCCTATATACACACATGTACGTAGATAACTCTATATTTGCCTATATACAGACATGTACGTACGCACATACCGTATTCGCTCTATTAAACGTACATGCTCTAATTAGCTTATACCCCTTTTAGCAGTGTCTGACACCATGTTAGCGATTTCCAAGGAAAACTATTTTTTGTTTTATATAGTATATATTTTATATGAACATTTGAGTCCTTATTCTTGTTTTGATTGCTTGCAAAAGCAAACCTTTGTCCTACATTATCTTAATTCTCCTCTAACCATGTCCTACAAATTAAGATATCACAGTCATGCCAATGTCTTTTTTCTCTGCTGAAAGATTGCTTTCAAAGCAGCATGATATGTTGACATGTTGTAAGTGTGTAAACTGTCCTCAAGTGAAAAGTGAGCACCTCTACTCTCAACCCAGTCCGGCCTCTTGTTCTCTCTTGACCTCCTTCAGCTTTTTTGTGCAAGCATTCAGAGTTCATAACTTTGCTTGGACCATTCATGGTGGGTCAAGCATACAATATCGACACAGACTTCCTGTTGTAGCTGAGGCTAGGTGAACTCGATCATGAGACAGCAGTAGACCAGGAACATATACGAATAACTGTGTTGTCGACTAACATGTTCACTGTGGCTCTGTAGTCATTTACAGGTGTGTAAAACTCACAGGTGTGTCAGTATCATTGCTGTGTAAGTATTACTACTGTGTGGGTGTCACTGCTGTGTAAGTATCCCTGCTGTGTAAGTATCACTGCTGTGTAAGTATCATTGCTGCGGAAGTATCACTGCTGTGTAGGTAGCACTGCTGTGTAAGTACCTGTGCTGTGTCAGTATCACTGCTGTGTAACTATCACTGCTGTGTAAGTATCACTGCTGTGTAAGTGTCCCTGCTGGGTCAGTATCACTGCTGTGTAAGTATCACTGCTGTGTAAGTATCACTGCTGTGGAAGTATCACTGCTGTGTAAGTATCACTGCTGTGTGAGTATATCTGTTGTGTGAGTCACTGCTGTGTAAGTATCACAGCTGTGTAAGTATCACAGCTGTGTAAGTATCACACAGCTGTGTAAGTATCACACAGCTGTGTAAGTATCACACAGCTGTGTAAGTAACACTGCTGTGGAAGTATCACTGCTGTGTGAGTATCACTGTTGTGTAAGTATCACAGCTGTGTGAGTATCACACAGCTGTGTAAGTACCTCTGCTGTGTAAGTATCACTGCTGTGTAAATATCACTGCTGTGTAAGTATCACTGCTATGTAAGTATCACTGCTGTATAAGTAGCACTGCTGCATAAGGATTACTAAGCACTGTGTTAGTATCACAGCTGCATGAGTGTCACCTCTGTTTAAGTCTCACTACAGTACATCACTGCTGCGTTATTAGCAGTGATACAGCTGTACAGCCACAGCAGGTGTATCACTGGTCACTGTTCCTATGGGTGTATCACAGTAACGGAGGTGTATTGTTGCAAGTGTCACAACTGACATGTTACAAGTTGATATAATTAGTGTGTACCGTCCACCAAGATTTAATGATAATACCTCAGGTAATTAGAACTATATTTTATTTGAAATTGTGCCAGATTCAGTATTATTCATGGTGCTTCATAACATTAAAATATGGTCTACATTGGCTAAACAAATAAATCGCTAGATTAAAATATTTTTACTAATACAGTAGTTATTAATAGTAAAATATAAATATAGAACATAATAGTAATCATAAAATAATAACTAAATTAAATAAACATATAAATAAATACTGATTTAAAATATAGCTATAGTTATATATATATAATATATTAAATGATCAAATAAAATGTTAAGATATTGCTAACTACCAAGCAGTAATGTTGACATTTTTACCGAAAATGTTCATTATTAAATTACAGTGACTATAAAAAAACTAGATATGTATATGTAGTGTTAATCTGCAAAATATAAAAAATTAGGTTCGGGAAGAATGAGTCTGTTACTGTGTTACACTATGTACTGCTAGTAGTGCTACGTATGTGTCACTGGTCACTAGTTCACATATTGCTGCAACCCATTTTGGAAATATGGCAAATATAATCTTCCTGGGGACAGTTTCACCAACATTTACATGAACTCATAAGCCCGATTTTCTGCTTTAAAATTGATTTCCTCCTTAACAGTGAAGTTGTGTACTGGAAACTGTCAGTACCAGGACACGCTACTTGGGCACTTTCACTGGTGTGTCACATAAATAGTCTCCTCAAAGCTCGGCTTTTTGAATTTTGGCGGGTTTTTGCATTAAAAAAAAACTGCTTAAACTGAACAATGGATTCTGTTTAATGGTGGATTTTTGTTGTGAGTTCATTGCCTCAGTGAAATGGTCTGCTGTACTCTTTGATGAGAGTGACAAAAGTTTTGTGTAGAGTCCCTGACAGATTTGTGTGGAATGACTGTGGGAGTCGTTCAGCCAATTGTGGTTGAGCATGTTTCTATTTTACTTCCTTATGAGGTACATATCTAGTGCAGCTGTGAGTCTGTCAGCTTACACACCCAGGAAGCGCCACTAGTACATGTCTATATTTGGCAATGACTGCAGAAGTGTTTTTGGCATTGATACAAACTACATGCAGTAGGGTTTCCATCTATGACCCCCTTTGGTTACCCTTGTATAGCTCATACCGATGTAAGGGCTCATTATTGACATTATTCAACAGTGAACTTGTTTTAAAGGTATGAGGTATGTTTATCTTTTATTAACATTTATTTATATGTTGTTCTCAATACTAGAATAAATGTGTTGAAGGCTTACTGCTGGCCAAATTGTCCTTAATAAGCCCAAAATAGTGTTCACAATTCGACAGCTGCACTCAAGAAATGTTTAAATTATAAACAAACCATTCATTTGGTAAAAATCTGCCATAGGCACTTATTCCGTCAAAGTTGGCACGTTCCCACGCTCCTCACCTAACTGGGACTAGAAGTACAGCTGATTGAGTGAACTTCCTGCTAATGATTACCTGACAGAACAGACAACTTCCCTTTAATGTTTACACATTCGACTGGATAATGAACATGTTCGATGGTTAATTAAAATTACAAAGTCCAATTTTTTATCAGAGACTTGTGTAGTAACTACCTGGTAAGTACATCTATTCTAAGATGTTTACAAATGTGCTGTTCAGCCGGGACAGCCTAGTAGGCTGACTAGAGTGGTGGACGAATTAAACCAGGTTATATATATATTTATATAATTATATATACATATATATATATAAATAGTAAGTGGAGAGGAAGAGAGGGAGAGTTAGTTACGGTTGGGGTTAGGATTATTCAGGCTTCCTATGAAATCAAATCTTAAACTCTGGGAAATACCGCGTATGAACACATAAAAAAGAGAGATACTGGTGATAACTGCGGCCCCTGCTTTGTTGCTCCATGGTCAGGTATAAGCTAGTGTACCTTGAATACTAATTTTATGGTATTAACCACTAACATTTCAATCTTTTTATCACAGTATAAGATAAGAAATACCATTCAACTCGATTTCTAATATTCAAACTGCCCGGATGGTAACACCAACCTTCAGGCAATATTACCAAGACATATGGGATATCAAAATGTGGTACGAGATTCCATGATGACCTTTGAGATGTCTGAATTTCATTCAGCACTAAGGCAGAAGATATGGACACCTTAATTATACATGTACCATTGGAGACAGTCACCCTGGTATCTGCCAGATCAACAGGTTTATTGCTACTATTCTGTGAAACGTAATCTCGTTGGCTCATGATGTATGTAAGCAGTAACCTAGCCTCTTTACCACTACTATCAGTGTAGGACATTGCGATTAAAAAAAAACTAGTGCATTGCAGGACTACCAACTTTGTAAAGGTCATATTATCTGAGACATAAACATGTTCCGGCTATACTGTTTATACATGTAGCTTCTTTAATCAAACAAATCAGTTTATCACCAATTTAATAAAATAAAAGGCTCCCAGACAGTGTTTGAAATATATTTCATTGTGATTTTATACCGAATTTGTTATGGAGAAATGTTTCATTTTAAAAGTATGTAAAGCACGGCTAGTGTAGTGGTTAGCACATCTTCCTGGCATGCCAGCACTCTGAGTTTGAAACCTGGACCGGGCAGGCATGATATTTGGTGTAAAAACCTGGCTCTCAACATTGGGGACTGTATCCCTCGTGACTCCCAGATCACGTTAATGTCGGTCCCATCTCAATTTGGAACTTAAAAGAACCACTAAGGACAACAACCACCCTGGCAGTGACCACCTTCAATGCCAGCATAGAAAGGTCGGTTTGGCTAGAATGTTCTGAAAAAGGCTGACTAGTTGAATGAGATCTCATAAGACCATTACACTGTAGCCACAATAATACAGACTAGTCAGTTAATAGAATGTTGCCAAGTGCTGGAAACAACTAGAACTAGAACTACTCTTAAGGTTTTAAAAGTATATTAAGTGCGATTATCCCAATGCCACACACTCCTAGTATGTTTATATATATGTATACCATCAGACTATTATTCAACCGGAGAAATATTTTCAATAACAAAAAAACATTTTAATTTTCAGCCAACCACAGAGATATGCTCCATGATGCCCGATTGTCCAGACACATGCAGTGAGGTGCCCAGTGTGACATGTGACGCATGCCCGACACCGTTACATGGCGGCGGTGAAGCCTGAGGGGTATGACTATGAGTTCTGTCCACCGGCTGACTCCAAATACATGTGTCCGGTGTGTCTTATGGTCCTACGAGAACCCGTACAGACGGACTGTGGCCATCGCTTCTGTAGAGCATGCATACAGCGCTGGATCAGGTGAGATGATCACTCACTACATATGTAATATATCATAGGTTAAAACACATTACGGAAATTATAAATTATCTTTGTAATTGCTGTCATCAATGTCAGTGTATTTGTTGGCAGGGGCTTAGTCAGATGATTGGCCAGGACAGGTAAGTACAACTGACAATATTGGTGGAAACTAGAGGGGGCCATCTGGCCACTAGATTAACTAATAGTTCCAAGTCTAGGGGCCAACATTAATGACTATCGTTGGCACAACTGGTAGTGAAGCAAATTGAATGAATTATGTATTAATTAAATAAATGGTTTAAATAACACTGGTTTGTCTTTGAAAATACTAAACTGGCCAATGTTGGTTATAATGAATGTGAATGGCTTCTGCCGTTTGCGTGCTAAACGGCATACTTTTAATTAATTCAAGACTGGCAACAAATATTTCTAGCTAAGGCCCTGTTGCCAGTGTCAGATCGGTTATACATGTACCATTGGAGACAGTCACCCTTGTATCAGCTGTTCATTCTGTTTTTCAACAACACCATTTATTATTGAAAGCTACCATTGTATTTAAACATGTCTTCCCTCTCCCCACCATCCTAAACCATAACCACACAACATAACACTCTCAGGCAATACCAGTCGATCACTAATTAGTTGCAAACACGACAAGGGCCTGTTTGTTAGTATCATCATTGTCTGTTCTATGTCAGTGTATTTGTTGCTGTCATTATTGTCTATGTCATTGTATTTATCAGTGTCATCACTGTCTGTCCGTCTGTCTTTATCCATGCGTCTTTGTCCATTTCTCACCACTAGTTATTGTCTGTCCATCCATTGCTGTCCATGCATCTCTGTCTGTCATCACGTGTCACATTGACTGTCATTCTGTGTCATTTCTGTTGCTATTTGTCTCAATGTTGTCACTCATATTTTTGTGTCATCCTGCCATGTCACTTTTATGTCACATTTTAAAATAATTTATGATTTCAAGTTCATGTCACAATTTTTTATTTTAGAAGCACTTTTATGTTTTAAAAAAATCTAATTTTTAAAGTTATTTTTGTCAAGATTGACTAATAAGTGTTTTTTTTCTAATGTGGATTCATCGTATTGTTGGTTACTTTCAACAGGGAGAGGGGCAGTGTAAAATGCCCAGTGTGCAATATTCATGTGACAGAACGCAGTCTCTTCAACGACAACTGCGTGAAGCGAGAGATTGGGGCGTTGACCGTGCGATGCCCCAATGCTGCCAGGGGGTGCTTAGATATCATTGAACTCTCAAATATAGAGGTTTGACATCTCTTGTATATGATTTATTAAAAAACTTGAATTGTCAAACTGTCTCGGTATAAAGCCGGGTTTTCACTATGTGATATCAGAGCACTGAACTCTCAATCGAGAGAATCTGGGATCGAATCCTGCACTGCTGTTTCGAACCTTGGGCAAATTCGTTCACTCTCATGTTGCCCCCTCCGAATTCACTCGGCTGTATGAATGAGTACCTGGCTGTAGACAGTAGCGAGTATTTGTGTACAAATAGTCTTAGTGCCTTAATTACAGCATGGCTGAAGAGCTTAGAGCAGTCCTAAGAACTGTATCTGCACTACATAAGAACTTACCATTTTAAATTGTCTATCATTGCGTAAGTCTTTAATATCCTGTATTTGACAAAATCCAGTTATGTTTGTTCTTATTTTCATCTCTTCTTGATGGTTGACTGTCGTTCCAGAGCCATGGCCAGCTGTGTGAGTTCACGTTCGTGCACTGTGCCAACAACTGTGGTACGTTTGTGTACCGTGCCGACGTGAAACATCACATGGCCTATGAGTGCTGCAGACGCACCGTGAAGTGCAAGTTCTGTCATAATGACGTCTTGTACGACCAGGAAGAGGTGAGGATGCTAGCATGCATATATGTGTGTTCAATGTGTAAGTTTGTGAGGAGCTGGAGCACTGTGTTAACTGTGAATAGTCACTATTTAGAACAAGCTAGCCATGCCCACAAACCATTTTGTAACAACTCTGAAAGAGTGTACGATGTGGCTGATAGTGCTGGCTTCTAATCACCTTGTGTTTACCGTGAAAACAACTTGGTGAACTTGAGACTTCAGAAGCAAGCCGACTTCACCACTTGTAAGTTGATTCAGCTGGATCACGTATGGGTAACAAAGTCGTGTCAAATTGGACAAATAACAAAAGGACAGGTTGTTGACAAATAACAAAAGCACAGGCCTCAACAATACTAACGTAATTTTCAGTAGTAGGCTGATTGCACGGTGCTTGAAATGGACTGATATTGCAAACATGAGCAGCATCAACCAGTACTGTATGTAACAGATTGTTTGAGGAGTTGTTTTTAAGTGAAGAATTATGATAATTGAATGACACACAAAGAATCGATCGAATGAAACAAAAGAGCCAATTGCTCAACAAAAACATGTCACAAAAATATATTTTACAAATATGTTTTTTCACAGATAGTATTAAATATGTTGGCACCGATGTATACTGCTTATGTCACTAACACAAAATCCAGCAACCGTGTGGAACTTGCAAATTTAATTCCATTAAATAACACCGGGCAGACAAGGGGGCAACTTACGTATGCATTGTTTGGGGGCACGGCTGTCACATCTTGGATGGTGACTATTGAAGATAGTGAATACTTTTGCAAAATTTGAGCAAAGGGGTTCATATGCAATTGACCCATCTGTATAAATAAGTACTTGGAAGTGTGTGAACAAAACAATTTTTTGCAATAATTGCTGGATTGCTGAATGCTTCCAAAAACAAGTGAACAGGTGTGCCAATAAATAAATGTTTTTTAGATTTATAGAACAACATTAGGACCATGAGAACCACAACTTTAATCAATCATATTTTCCTATATCACAAACACATGTGTCTGTAATATTTGATGTGTTTCATTATTATATGGTTCCTTCATAAAACTGATCTGATAATGTTTTTTTGTACAACCCCCAGGCGCACCGGTCAGTGTGTCCAGACATGATGATCAGATGTCAACTATGTGAGGAGGATATTCCGAGACAGAAGGTACGAGAATGGAAGATTGTCTGTCATTTATGTCTCGCAGTAATTGTCATAGTAGACCTACTCTGCACAATGTGCTGATCCTATGCAATGTGCCAATTCTGTGCAATGTGCCAATTCTGTGCAATGTGCCAATTCTGTGCAATGTGCCAGTTGATGTATCGAGTATGACACGGTTAGCTTTTGTCACAATTGAAATGATACGCATGACCTTCGTCAAGCTTTGCCGTTGTTAACAATGTTAATGGTTATATATGTGAATTACATTACTATTGCTGCGTGTCATAAATAAAACATTCCTGCCTACAGTTGATGCTTTAAAACATTTTGCTTTGTGTTTCTGTCATAAAGAAACACTTCTGTAGCTAGAATTTCAACAAAATGTATAACAAAATACACAAAAGCACCACATGGTTGGCTTCTATTTTTTGAAGTCTTGACAGAGTTTTTGCTAGGCAATAGGTCATGTGATGGATAGGTCAATTCTGCCCAATGTATCAATTAAGCTCAGTGTACAAATTCTACCAAATATACCAATTCTGCCTAATGTAGCAATTCTACTCAATCTAGTAATTGTTCCCAATCATGGCCAGTGTAACATTTCTACCCAATCTAGTAATTCTACCCAATCATGGCCAATGTAACAATTCCACCCAATGTAGCAATTCTACCCAATCATGGCCAATGTAACAATTCCACCCAATCTAGTAATTCTACCCAATCATGGCCAGTGTAACAATCCAACCCAATGTAGTAATTATCACCATTCATAGCCATTGTAATAATTCTACCCAATGAAGTAATTCTACCAAACATATTCAATCTATCCAGCATTCCAGTTCAGCCCAATGTTCCAATTCTCCCCAATGTTCTAGTTCTGCCCAATGTTCCAGTTCTGCCCAATGTTCCAGTTCTGCCCAATGTTCCAGCTCTCCCCAATGTTCCAGTTCTGCCCAATGTTCCAGTTCTGCCCAATGTTCCAGTTCTGCCCAATGTTCCAGTTCTGCCCAATGTTCCAGTTCTGCCCAATGTTCCAGTTCTACCCAATGTTCCAGTTCTCCCCAATGTTCCAGTTCTCCCCAATGTTCCAGTTCTCCCCAATGTTCCAGTTCTGCCCAATGTTCCTGTTCTGCCCAATGTTCCAGTTCTCCCCAATGTTCCAGTTCTCCCCAATGTTCCAGTTCTCCCCAATGTTCCAGTTCTCCCCAATGTTCCAGTTCTCCCCAATGTTCCAGTTCTAACGTGATGCCTGGATGTATTCGGACACCTAAAAATAATAAAATTCTCAGCTGTCCAAAAACATACAGAACAAAAAAATCTGAAAACAATCGTTACGGACTGGATGTATCTGAAAACACAATCGTTACGGACTGGATGTATCTGAAAACACAATCGTTACGGACTGGATGTATCTGAAAACACAATCATTACGGACTGGATGTATCTGAAAACGCAATCGTTACGGATTGGATGTATCTGAAAACACAATCGTTACGGACTGGATGTATATGAAAACACAATCGTTATGGACTGGATGTATTCGGAAAAATAATAGGTGTTTGAAAACATACCGTACAGAAACTTTATTTTTGTAGATTTTTTGGGTGTCCGAAAACATAGTGTCCCATACAGGCAGTGATTATGATACTATTTCTGCACAATATACGAATTCAGCACTGTGCACACATTCTACACACTCTACCAGTTCTACCCGATATATCAGTTCTTCCCAATTACATTTCTGCAAAGTGTACTAATTCTGCTGAATGTACCATGTTTCCATCTGCAGGTGTCTGAGCATTTGAAGAAACGCTGTCCCAAAGCTATGGTGACTTGCAGCTTTGAACAGTTTGGTTGCAAGGTAGAGGTAGGTGATGGACACCAGGGGGCTACTAGCTAAAGGTTAAATGTCACCGTTCTTACAGCATTTCTCCACAGATAATGGCCGGCTGATTGTGTGGGGTGGTCTTGGACAACAATTTTTAATTTAATTTGATAAGTTGGCCTGACAAAAGTTGGTGCGTAGAATACAACTAGGGGAAACTGCACGGTTAGAGCCAAAAATTGTTTTGTTGCATTTTTACATTTCAAATACATGTATGCTCTATTTAAAAATGTCAAATACAGTTGATCAGATACACATGCGCTATACTAAAATTTTAAATACACGGTTCAATTTTAATAGAATCCCATCAGAAAGGCCAAATATCTGTCATTTACAGATATTATATTATTTTAATATCTCATGTTTAATAATAAGTGTTTATTGTTTAATTAAATGATGGAAACATGGGTTAGGTTAGGTAGGTGTGCATTCACTAATATCTAAGGTCCTGACATTTAGGTTTGAATGTATAATAAATAATGTTTTACCCACCAAGAAATGTCTACATGGTGGATGAAGTGGGATGCAACTGAATGGACCTTATGCACATGAATATGAGAATCCCCACTACTTAGAAAGAGTCACAACCTAATAAGTGTCATATCATGTGTTATACCTTTAGGAACGTATGTATAATAAGAGGTGTCTGCCTACCAAAGATAATATACTGGTGGCAGGAGTGGGACACTGCATAATGGATGTTTCACAGGTTTAATTTCCTATGTTGTATATTTAGGAAAGTACTTATAATAAAACAATGAAAACATTTATACCCACAAAGTATTTTACTTGGTGTCAGAAGTGGGATAGTGCATAATGGACATTTCACAAGCATGTGTAACTGCTGTGTGAGCCTCAACTAATTAGAAAGAGTCATGATTTAATCAGTTTCATTTCCTATGTTGTACATTTAGGAAAGTACTTATAATAAAACAAATATACCCATAAAGTCTTATTTGGTGTCAGAAGTGGGATACTACACAAAACAGATAATCCAGGCATATGCCTAATTGTTACGAGAGCCCCGACTAATAAAAAAAAAGCTTCATAAGCTTAAATGTATTGTTGTACATTTATGTGTGTGTGCTTGCTAGTGTGCGTGCGTATGTGCGTGCATGCGTGTGTGCATCCATGCATGCATGGGATGGTGGTACCAGAAGTGGGATACTACATTATTGACATTCAATCTGCAAATATGGTCTTTGCGTTTCAGATGCCTCGAGAAAAGATGGAGAATCACATGGCCGAGAACAGCCAGCAGCACCTGCTCATGTTGTCTAAGGCAGTCAATTTCCTCTTTAAAGCCATCGGCGTACCTCTGCAATTCCACGACCACAGTGGCACAACTGACACACTGCCCCTACTTAATCTCACCGACTCCCTCACTCCAGAGGTTGGTATCACCTTGGGAACAAGGCCTGGCGATTCGGCCATCAACGACGACGTCAGGTTAGCACTACAGAACCTCAAACTTCCATCGACAGCAACAACACAAATCATGTCTGGACTGTCGAGTATATGTCAAAGCGACACATTCCTGAGGACTTTGAATCAACAGGGTGTTTTATCTGGTGGTGCATTGTCGACGGCTGCACAACAACTGGGAACGTCACTGTGCTGCTTCGAGGCTGTGCAATCAGGGCCAAGCACTGTGGACTCAACGCAGCAGTCATTGCCTCAGTTTGGGTCGGGTTTACCGTCTACCAGTAGCAAGGTGTCAGATCATGATGAACTCAGGCAGAAGCATGTGGTTCAGGCGCAGTATAACGCGCTAATGGAGTCACGTGTAGAGAAATTGGAGCGGATCATCGAAGAACAAGGCGTGCGACTGAAGTACTATAAACAGTGCGTCGAGTCGCGATTCTGCAACGGTACGTACGTGTGGAAGATCAAAGACTTTTTCCGACTGCGCAATGAGGCGACCCAAGGCCGCACCACGGCATTACACAGCACTGGGTTTTATTGCAGCGTCTACGGGTACAAGATATGTATTCGCATCAACCTCAATGGTGTTGAGTCTGGCTTCGCGACGCACGTCTCGCTCTTCATACACTTCATGAAAGGTGAATATGATGACATCCTCGGATGGCCATTTCGAGGCCGGATCACACTCTCGATTCTCGACCAGAATGACGATTTTGAGAAGCGAATAGACATAACGGAGACACTGGAAGCAAACCCCGAACTAGCAGCGTTCCAGCGACCAACGACGTCACGCAATCACAAAGGTTTTGGTTACATTGAGTTCGTGTCGATATCGCAGATCGAGAGCTCAACGTACATCAAAAACGATACCCTCTTTGTAAGAGCAAGCATTTTGAGCAAATGAGTTAGCTTACCTCCAATACGGCGCGGCTCCTGTCAGAAGCTTCATTCTGGAACAACACAGATGACTGTCGTGTGTATTTTTTTGAGAACCATCTGTCCCCTTATGCACCACGACATGTAGCCACATCTTACCATTAGAACAGACATTTGTATGTTGTCGACAGACTTTAGAATGGTGTGAATACCACTTTCGGCGATAGTTGAATATACATACTTAAGTTAGGACATCTTGACATGGTCATGAATTCTGCACCTGCAATATGGTAAGTCCAGTAAGGTAATTCTACTGGTGGCTAGTTTAATAATTTCTGATGATGAAGTCGTAAATGAATGTAAATATCTTGTATCGTTATTCTGTTATTCAAGTCATTGTTCTAAATAATTTTGTCTTATAAGTCGCTACTGATAATAATTTTAGCATGTCAATATTCATTGCTGTAAAATGAACTGTTTGACAATGCCAAATTATATGATAATGAGGCAGTTAGAGACAGTTATTATTGAAGGCGATTTTGATGGAATTTAATGATGTAAATAGGATGACGTCTTTTGTATTGTCTGGGTATACTGTCTTGTCTAGCTGTCACTGCAAACAAAAAGCATTTAGAAAAGAATTTAGTTATTTGTGGACACATTGTGATAGATATATTGGTATCAGACACGTCATCCAACAAAACCTGCATCTAGTGGTGGCAGGCAGAAAATTCCTTGGAAGTTAAACAACCACTTTCTGTATGCACACGTTCCTGCATATTCATAAAATACACAGATATATTCAATAACTGCACTTGCATTGTAAAACAGAAGCACAGTTAATTCGCTACGAGTTACTAATGTTAAGCTCGTTCAAATTGGTTTGTGAAAATCTGCCTTACTTTTAATTCTTACTGTTGATCTCATGTTTGTGATGTATGATCATTTTAACATTATATGAATTCACACTGGGTCGCCACACCTCATCCCCCATACTCACACTCAAGTGTTATGTGTAGCCCCTCACTCGGTATGTACATCTGGTCTGACCCCTCCCCCTGTATAAACTATGTAGTATGTATCTGGTCTTGCCCCCTCCCCTATATGCAGCGTGTATCTGATCTGACCCCCTAGGCCTACACGTGTATCATACACAGACTCCCCCTCCTGCCATATCTGCACTGTATATGCCCCCACTCACTGCCTTCTTACGTACGTAGTTTGTAAACGGCCCCTTACCACACTGCTCATTTCAACTCATTAGGTTGTTATCATACTGAATGTGAGATGTACACGTTTACGTTCTCGTTAATTACAGTTATTTATCTGTGTGATGTATGGGACGTTTAGGTAATAACCATTACAACAGTAACAAATGTTCAAGTTAGTGTAACATTTACAATGCCTGTAGCTACTATGTAAGCTGTGCAGATATTGTAAGTAATTATGGTCACAGGGACTTTATTCTAAATGTACTTAAGAGAATCTTCTTGCAAAAATTAGAGAAGACTCCACTGTGTCAGTCTCATTTACTCAGATGCTGGCGTCTGGGTAATGGAGACAGATGTAAACAGAAAATATAATCGGAGTGGTGTTGCTCATTGTTCCACCATTTTGAAATGCACCCTGTCTCTTAAAAGCCCATCCTCAATTTGATTATTCCCTGTTCTCATTTTACATTATTTCTTTTGAAAAATGTATTAACTACAATATGCTAACGCATTTGTGGAAATGTGTTACTTACTTTTAGTGAAATTTTCGGATAAACTGATCAATTATTTTCAAAAAGGCCTGGTCAAAATGGCCAGTGACTGTACCTTAGTATATGGACTATAAAATATGGCTATTCACAATTTTGAAAATTACCCAATCAGTTCGTTTAATGACCTTAACACAAGTGTGAACTCTTTGTTTAAACAGAGTGCACAATTACTGCATGTTATTTAACCTATTCACACACTGTACATCTGGACATAGATGAACCCAAGATGGGCTAAATCTACTGAGAATGGAACTTTATCACCAATAATGTTATGTGAGTGTTTGTTAAAACTAATCCTTGCTGGTGCCACCGTTTGGCAAAGTGTTGTACTAATGAGTGACTATGCCCAATAATTAACATACTCTTTTGTAAATGATCATATCCAAGTTCACAATAATGTTTATAAATACCAAATGTCTCATTGTTGAAGTTCAGAAGACTGCTTGAAAGCAAACGTCTGTAATTTCACAGAAGTCTTGACAGATTTCAAGTGCTTCGTAATGTGTAATGTAGCGCATTAAATGTATTTAATACTTTGATTGACTTTCATATTTGCATACATTGAAGTTCTCACCGAATAAACTTGTTGTTATTGTGATTTAGGGTTTTGTTCTTGGTGAAGAGTTTGATACTCACACATTTTATGGCTTAGAACTTCTGACAATGAAAATAACAAATGTTGTTTCAAGTGTACTTCATCAAAAATGTTCACCCCACTACTTGGTGTGTTGTGTAGACGTAGAGAATAAACAGGTTTCTTGTACATCTGCAGTAGACGTCACAAAGGTCTACTGAACTTGTGCAGTAACAATAACACTGGTTTGTTGAATGTCTCATTCTGCAGTGGCATGAACAAATGTCTATTGTACATCTACAGTGGCATGAACAAATGTATATTGTACATCTACAGTGGCATGAACAAATATATATTGTTCATCTACAGTGGCATGAACAAATGCATATTGTACATCTACAGTGGCATGAACAAATGTATATTGTACATCTACAGTAGCATGAACAAATGGTTATTGTACATCTACAGTAGCATGAACAAATGGTTATTGTACATCTACAGTGGCATGAACAAATGTCTATTGTACATCTACAGTGGCATGAACAAATGTCTATTGTACATCTACAGTGGCATGAATGAATGCATATTGTACATCTACAGTGGCATGAACAAATGTCTATTGTACATATACAGTGGCATGAACAAAGGCATGTTGTACATCTGCAGTAGCAAGAACAAAGGTTTGTTGCACATCTCATTTTACAGTGGCATGAACAAAGGTTTTGTTCAGCTGCAGTGGCATGAACAAATGTATATTGTACATATGAAGTGGTATGAACAAACACATTTTGTACATCTGCCATGGCAAGAACAGGTATAATCTGCAGTGGCAAAAAGAAAGGACTATTGTATACCCTCAATGGCAGAGTGAAAGGTCTATTGTACACTCTCAATGGCAGAGTGAAAGGTCTATTGTACACTCTCAATGGCAGAGTGAAAGGTCTATTGTACACTCTCAATGGCAGAGTGAAAGGTCTATTGTACACTCTCACTGGCAGAGTGAAAGGTCTATTGTACACTCAATGGCAGAGTGAAAGGTCTATTGTACACTCAGTGGCAGAGTGAAAGGTCTATTGTACACTCTCAATGGCAGAATGAAAGGTCTATTGTACACTCTCAATGGCAAAGTGAAAGGTCTATTGTACACCTTCAATGGCAGAATGAAAGGTCTATTGTACACTCTCAATGGCAGAGTGAAAGGTCTATTGTACACCCTCAATGGCAGAATGAAAGGTCTATTGTACACTCTCAATGGCAGAATGAAAGGTTTATTGTATACCCTCAATGGCAGAGTGAAAGGTCTATTGTACACTCTCAATGGCAGAGTGAAAGGTCTATTGTACACTCTCAATGGCAGAATGAAAGGTCTATTGTACACTCTCAATGGCAGAGTGAAAGGTCTATTGTACACCCTCAATGGCAGAATGAAAGGTCTATTGTACACTCTCAATGGCAGAATGAAAGGTTTATTGTATACCCTCAATGGCAGAGTGAAAGGTCTATTGTACACTCTCAATGGCAGAGTGAAAGGTCTATTGTACACTCTCAATGGCAGAATGAAAGGTCTATTGTACACTCTCAATGGCAGAGTGAAAGGTCTATTGTACACCCTCAATGGCAGAATGAAAGGTCTATTGTACACTCTCAATGGCAGAATGAAAGGTTTATTGTATACCCTCAATGGCAGAGTGAAAGGTCTATTGTACACTCTCAATGGCAGAGTGAAAGGTCTATTGTACACTCTCAATGGCAGAATGAAAGGTCTATTGTACATTCTCAATGGCAGAGTGAAAGGTCTATTGTACACCCTCAATGGCAGAATGAAAGGTCTATTGTACACTCTCAATGGCAGAATGAAAGGTTTATTGTATACCCTCAATGGCAGAGTGAAAGGTCTATTGTACACTCTCAATGGCAGAGTGAAAGGTCTATTGTACACTCTCAATGGCAGAATGAAAGGTCTATTGTACACTCTCAATGGCAGAGTGAAAGGTCTATTGTACACACTCAATGGCAGAGTGAAAGGTCTATTGTACACTCTCAATGACAGAATGAAAGGTCTATTGTACACTCAATGGCAGAGTGAAAGGTCTATTTACAACAACAGTGGCAGAATGAAAGGTCTATTGTACACCCACAGTGGCAGAATGAAAAGTCTATTGTACACCCACAGTGGCAAGCACAAAGGTCTATTGTACACCCACAGTGGCAAGCACAAAGGTCTATTGTACACCCATTGTGGCAAGCACAAAGGTCTATTGTACACCCACAGTGGCAAGAACAAACATCCGTTGTATGTGCCACAGTGAGTACAACAGAGGTGTGTTCTGTTGTTTTCCCCTACAATGTTTTATCCACTTCAAACTAGCCATTATCACATTGTCTTGTTAATTAAGCCATTTCATGTTGTGGTTGTTATTTGTGTTGGAGCAGTTTTTCAAGAATAAACTTTACAGTTTGTTGAGCATTACATCCGTGCATGTCATGTTGGTTTACATCTATAGGTACCTTGGCATCTGTACCAACATATTGTCATGCATTTTTTCTTCGAAGCAAGCTACACAAATAATGTGAAATGCAACATCCTAGGAATTAATTCATTGCCATGGGATGGGTAATCCATATTTGGTGGGGTCAGAGTCAGATATTAGACCATTTAAGCACAGCCTTAAAACAAGCATGATATGTTTTAAGAACAAATTGCAATATATGACCTGAGCTCTTTGGGCATGCTAGAAAGATGCAGGAGACTAACCAGTTAGGGTGGTTGATATGTAGAAAAAATTATATGCAGTATGGGACAATTAACATTTGATTTGATAGGTAATAGCAATGTATATACACCTAAAAATTACCCGAAAGTTCACGATTCAGAAGAAAAACAGGAATCCAGTGCAACTGTTGAAGATACTGATGGTGTAAAACAAGGCACCTTGAGTTTAGCTGATTTTCATTTGATCAGTTTATTGCCTAGAATTTGAAGTAGTAGTATTATGTTACAACCAATACTGTAATAATCTACTGATAGTGTAATAAGTGCCCAATACTGTAATGAAATCAACCAATGATGTAATACTATAATAAAATCAACCGATAATGTAATAAACCTCCTGCCCGATACTGTAATAAGTTTTGACCAATAATGTAATAACATAACAATTTCATGTGGACTTAATCGATTTCATAGATTTCTTTGATTTCTTGGACTTAGTCCATTTCTTTGTCCATTTCGCCCATCATATTTTTGATGAATACTTTTTAATCACATTTTACTCAGGCCGGGCCTTAAAATTATGCTTCTGGGTCGGGTATGAACTACTGTTGTGGGGCTGCATCTTGTCTCTAACTGTTGGGTGCAGACCGAGCTCAGGCCAAATTTTTAGGTGCGTGCATGGCCCTAACATGTGTGGTCACATGTCGCCACTATGCCATGTAAATGCGGACATTTAGGTCCGTGTATATACTATCTTTTCCTTTTTAATTTTGAAATTTGCAAAGGAAAAAGGCAAACAATGTTCGTTTTTCATATTTAAAGTACGAAAAATAGTACAATATACTATTCACAGTATTTCTAATACATGTTAGAAAAACAAAATAATGATAAAACAAACCGTTTTTCGTTTTCACTGCATCAGAACGGAAAATGAAATATGACTGTAGTGCCAATCGTTTTTCGTTTCTGTACTTAGGAAGCTTCGGCTGCCTTACCATCTATGGTATTCAGATTTTTCTGCACGAGTCAGCATCACATCGTTGTTTTAGTAACGAACCGCATTTATCACAACACTAATTAACTGTGTGTCGTAGTTCGACGGAGGATGTAAGTGTGTTTATTAGCCGACACTATCGTCACTACCTGGTAGTTATTGTTCGGATTAATAACTGTGGTGTTTCATTTTGTTAGCTGGAATATCACACTCGTCAACGCAATGTTTTCATAACCGAGCCAGGCCCTGGATTCCTATGTAGGATGCATCAGTCAATATCGTAAAGCGGCACCACACTTCATTCAACGGTTTAGACTAGGGTTAGAATTATGATGATGATTCCGGTTAGGGTCACGATGAGGGTTGGGCTTAGGAAAAGTGTCAGGGTTAATGTATATTGTGAGTTAGACTATTTTGGCTGTAATGAATGCATTGGCGGATCCATTCTATGTAGGAATTCATAGAGACAATCCCCATAGGCCTATATGCACAATTATGTTTGGACGAGTATGTTGATACCCCTGAGGCGGATTCATCCTACGTAGGAATTCATAGAGACAATCCCCATAGGCCTATCTGCACAATTATGTTTGGACGAGTCTGTTAATACCCCTGAGGCGGATCCATCCTACGTAGGAATTCATAGAGACAATCCCCGTAGGCCTATCTGCACAATTATGTTTGGACGAGTCTGTTGATACCCCTGAGGCGGATCCATCCTACGTAGGAATTCATAGAGACAATCCCCATAGGCCTATCTGCACAATTATGTTTGGACGAGTCTGTTGATACCCCTGAGGCGGATCCATCCTACGTAGGAATTCATAGAGACAATCCCCATAGGCCTATCTGCACAATTATGTTTGGACGAGTCTGTTGATACCCCTGAGGCGGATCCATACATTGATACTATCCCCGAGATATCCTACGTAGGAATTCATTGACAATCCCCATAGGCCTATCTGCACAATTATGTTTGGACGAGTCTGTTGATACCCCTGAGGCGGATCCATCCTACGTAGGAATTCATAGAGACAATCCCCATAGGCCTATCTGCACAATTATGTTTGGACGAGTCTGTTGATACCCCTGAGGCGGATCCATCCTACGTAGGAATTCATAGAGACAATCCCCATAGGCCTATCTGCACAATTATGTTTGGACGAGTCTGTTGATACCCCTGAGGCGGATCCATCCTACGTAGGAATTCATAGAGACAATCCCCATAGGCCTATCTGCACAATTATGTTTGGACGAGTCTGTTGATACCCTGAGGCGGATCCATCCTACGTAGGAATTCATAGAGACAATCCCCATAGGCCTATCTGCACAATTATGTTTGGACGAGTCTGTTGATACCCCTGAGGCAGATCCATCCTACGTAGGAATTCATAGAGACAATCCCCATAGTCCTATCTGCATAATTATGTTTGGACGAGTCTGTTGATACCCCTGAGGCGGATCCATCCTACGTAGGAATTCATAGAGACAATCCCCAATTGGCCTATCTGCACAATTATGTTTGGACGAGTCTGTTGATACCCCTGAGGCAGATCCATCCTACGTAGGAATTCATAGAGACAAACCCCATAGGCCTATCAGCACAATTATGTTTGGACGAGTCTGTTGATACCCCTGAGGCGGATCCATCCTACGTAGGAATTCATAGAGACAATCCCCATAGGCCTATCTGCACAATTATGTTTGGACGAGTCTGTTGATACCCCTGAGGCGGATCCATCCTACGTAGGAATTCATAGAGACAATCCCCATAGGCCTATCTGCACAATTATGTTTGGACGAGTCTGTTGATACCCCTGAGGCGGATCCATCCTACGTAGGAATTCATAGAGACAATCCCCATAGGCCTATCTGCACAATTATGTTTGGACGAGTCTGTTGATACCCCTGAGGCGGATCAATCCTACGTAGGAATTCATAGAGACAATCCCCATAGGCCTATCTGCACAATTATGTTTGGACGAGTCTGTTGATACCCCTGAGGCGGATCCATTCTACGTAGGAATTCATAAAGACAATCCCCATAGGCCTATCTGCACAATTATGTTTGGACGAGTCTGTTGATACCCCTGAGGCGGATCCATCCTACGTAGGAATTCATAGAGACAATCCCCATAGGCCTATCTGCACAATTATGTTTGGACGAGTCTGTTGATACCCCTGAGGCGGATCCATCCTACGTAGGAATTCATAGAGACAATCCCCATAGGCCTATCTGCACAATTATGTTTGGACGAGTCTGTTGATACCCCTGAGGCGGATCATCCTACGTAGGAATTCATAGAGACAATCCCCATAGGCCTATCTGCACAATTATGTTTGGACGAGTCTGTTGATACCCCTGAGGCGGATCCATCCTACGTAGGAATTCATAGAGACAATCCCCATAGGCCTATCTGCACAATTATGTTTGGACGAGTCTGTTGATACCCCTGAGGCGGATCCATCCTACGTAGGAATTCATAGAGACAATCCCCCGTAGGGCTCATTCGCACAATTATGTTTGACGAGTCTGTTGATACCCCTGAGGCGATCCATCCTACGCAGGAACTATAGAGACAACTCTATAGGCCTATCTGCACACCATGCCTGGGACGAGTCTGCTGATGCCCCTGAGGCAGAGAGATCCACCCTACGTAGGAATTCATAGGAGACAACTTCATAGTCCTAATCTTGCATAATATGTTTGGACGAGTCTGCTGGATATCCTGGAGGCGTGATCCATCCTACGTAGGAATTCATAGGAGACAAATCCTATAGGCCTATCTGCACAATTATGTTTGGACGAGTCTGTTGATACCCCTGAGGCGGATCCATCCTACGTAGGAATTCATAGAGACAATCCCCATAGGCCTATCTGCACAATTATGTTTGGACGAGTCTGTTGATACCCCTGAGGCGGATCCATCCTACGTAGGAATTCATAGAGACAATCCCCATAGGCCTATCTGCACAATTATGTTTGGACGAGTCTGTTGATACCCCTGAGGCGGATCCATCCTACGTATGAATTCATAGAGACAATCCCCATAGGCCTATCTGCACAATTATGTTTGGACGAGTCTGTTGATACCCCTGAGGCAGATCCATTCTACGTAGGAATTCATAGAGACAATCCCCATAGGCCTATCTGCACAATTATGTTTGGACGAGTCTGTTGATACCCCTGAGGCGGATCCATCCTACGTAGGAATTCATAGAGACAATCCCCATAGGCCTATCTGCACAATTATGTTTGGACGAGTCTGTTGATACCCCTGAGGCGGATCCATCCTACGTAGGAATTTATAGAGACAATCCTCATAGGCCTATCTGCACAATTATGTTTGGACGAGTCTGTTGATACCCCCGAGGCGGATCCATCCTACGTAGGAATTCATAGAGACAATCCCCATAGGCCTATCTGCATAATTATGTTTGGACGAGTCTGTTGATACCCCTGAGGCGGATCCATCCTACGTAGGAATTCATAGAGACAATCCCCATAGGCCTATCTGCACAATTATGTTTGGACGAGTCTGTTGATACCCCTGAGGCAGATCCATCCTACGTAGGAATTCATAGAGACAAACCCCATAGGCCTATCTGCACAATTATGTTTGGACGAGTCTGTTGATACCCCTGAGGCGGATCAATCCTACGTAGGAATTCATAGAGACAATCCCCATAGGCCTATCTGCACAATTATGTTTGGACGAGTCTGTTGATACCCCTGAGGCGGATCCATCCTACGTAGGAATTCATAGAGACAATCCCCATAGGCCTATCTGCACAATTATGCTTGGACGAGTCTGTTGATACCCCTGAGGTGGATCCATCCTACGTAAGAATTCATAGAGACAATCCCCATAGGCATATCTGCACAATTATGTTTGGACGAGTCTGTTGATACCCCTGAGGTGGATCCATCCTACGTAGGAATTCATAAAGACAATCCCCATAGGCCTATCTGCACAATTATGTTTGGACGAGTCTGTTGATACCCCTGAAGCGGATCCATCCTACGTAGGAATTCATAGAGACAATCCCCATAGGCCTATCTGCACAATTATGTTTGGACGAGTCTGTTGATACCTCTGAGGCGGATCCATCCTACGTAGGAATTCATAGAGACAATCCCCATAGGCCTATCTGCACAATTATGTTTGGACGAGTCTGTTGATACCACTGAGGCGGATCCAGCCTACGTAGGAATTCATAGAGACAATCCCCATAGGCCTATCTGCACAATTATGTTTGGACGAGTCTGTTGATACCCCTGAGGCGGATCCATCCTACGTAGGAATTCATAGAGACAATCCCTATAGGCCTATCTGCACAATTATGTTTGGACGAGTCTGTTGATACCCCTGAGGCGGATCCATCCTACGTAGGAATTCATAGAGACAATCCCCGTAGGCCTATCTGCACAATTATGTTTGGACGAGTCTGTTGATACCCCTGAGGCGGATCCATCCTACGTAGGAATTCATAGAGACAATCCCCATAGGCCTATCTGCACAATTATGTTTGGACGAGTCTGTTGATACCCCTGAGGCAGATCCACCCTACGTAGGAATTCATAGAGACAATCCCCATAGGCCTATCTGCATAATTATGTTTGGACGAGTCTGTTGATATCCCTGAGGCGGATCCATCCTACGTAGGAATTCATAGAGACAATCCCCATAGGCCTATCTGCACAATTATGTTTGGACGAGTCTGTTGATACCCCTGAGGCAGATCCATCCTACGTAGGAATTCATAGAGACAAACCCCATAGGCCTATCTGCACAATTATGTTTGGACGAGTCTGTTGATACCCCTGAGGCGGATCCATCCTACGTAGGAATTCATAGAGACAATCCCCATAGGCCTATCTGCACAATTATGTTTGGACGAGTCTGTTGATACCCCTGAGGCGGATCCATCCTACCTAGGAATTCATAGAGACAATCCCCATAGGCCTATCTGCACAATTATGTTTGGACGAGTCTGTTGATACCCCTGTGGCGGATCCATCCTACGTAGGAATTCATAGAGACAATCCCCATAGGCCTATCTGCACAATTATGTTTGGACGAGTCTGTTGATACCCCTGAGGTGGATCCATCCTACGTAGGAATTCATAAAGACAACCCCCATAGGCCTATCTGCACAATTATGTTTGGACGAGTCTGTTGATGTCCCTGAGGCGGATCCATCCTACGTAGGAATTCATACAGACAATCCCCATAGGCCTATCTGCACAATTATGTTTGGACGAGTCTGTTGATACCCCTGAGGTGGATCCATCCTACGTAGGAATTCATAAAGACAACCCCCATAGGCCTATCTGCACAATTATGTTTGGACGAGTCTGTTGATACCCCTGAGGCGGATCCATCCTACGTAGGAATTCATAGAGACAATCCCCATAGGCCTATCTGCACAATTATGTTTGGACGAGTCTGTTGATACCCCTGAGGCGGATCCATCCTACGTAGGAATTCATAGAGACAATCCCCATAGGCATATCTGCACAATTATGTTTGGACGAGTCTGTTGATACCCCTGAGGCGGATCCATCCT